>ML781996.1:230938-266185 GCA_009831015.1 Picea engelmannii
CACACACACACACACACACACACACACACACACACACACACACACACACACAATAATGAAGTACATATACACACCCCAACTTTACCACAAAGTTGGTACAATATTCAAGCTCTCCAAAATCTTATCTAGGGGAAACCAAAGAAACCTTAGTCACCACAAAATATCTCCAACAATCAAACATTAGGATCAACAAGTACTCCTTGGATTCAACACTCATCTCCCACTCCACAAGTTCAAGGTGTCTTCTTCTCTCCTCCTCAACAATGTTTTCTTTCACTTATGGTTTTACCAAACTCTAATCTACTTTGCCTCCTTAGGGTGAAAATACTAACCCTAGAATTTCCCTTGGACTCTCCAAGAACCTTAGAACTCAAGATAAAGAGAGAGACTACACCATATAAAGGTATACAAGAGATAAGTGCACTCTACTCTTCACATCTCTAACACAAGGTGATGAATGACTAAATAATGAAAGGAATCTCTCCTTCATCTATTTATACGAGAGGTAAGGAAGGCCAACAATATAAAGTGGGCCTAAGCCCTTACAAGCAAACTTTCTCTAGCAGAAAATCCACACATCTGAAATGCTCCACTCCAAAATAACACATGTCAAGATCCAATGTGATATCATCAACAAGTAAGGCTTTGAGCTATGAGTGTTACTCAAGCTAGGTCCAATGATCCTCCTCCAAGGGCTCCAAGGCTCCAACACTCATCCAAAGGTATGTGTTCCTTTGAGTCCACCACACCTACATGATCAGTCCCATGACCCAAGCTAGCATACAAGTACAAGACTTCATGCAAGCAATCCAAGTGTGACCATGACATATAGGGGGAATGCATTCCTATAGAATGTGAAGTGATGTTCCTCCAAATAAAGGCATCCTCCAAGAAAGAAACTCAACCTCCATTTGGCCATCATGAATAAGTCACCAAGTGGTCTAAATGTATCCAATGCTCCAAGGAAATAATTCCACATAAGCATCAAGCAAGGTCTAGCAATTCAAGAGTAAACCACCTCCACATGTGTATGCTCATCATTGAAGAACTAAGGGATCATCCATACACCATTTACCCTACATCACATGAAGTACCCCCAGACATGGTGTAAGCAGTTTTGGAGTAAACCTAAAAGCTAACATCTCTTCTTTACAAATAAAGTGTTTTCATTAACACCAATCTTCTCCCTCTAGAACTAATAGAACCCTGCCATCTACAAAATTGTACCTATTGTAATCTCAAGATCAACCTAAACATTATTTTCCATAGAAGCATCACACCTCACCTCCTCAAAGCAACTAGAAGGTTCACAAATGGAGGAAGCCAATGCAATATGAGTAGCATATCTCCTTGGAGGTATACTAGTCCTCATTAAATATTTGGGCACTCCTACATGCTCATGTGCATCTTGTAATGTTAGTGTAAGCCATCTCAACTTCCTACAAGTTAGAGTAGTATGTGAGGTGTATCCATCCCCACTATCACCTTGTTCACCCTTGAATCCGGCTTAACTATAATATATTAATCAACCTTTGTAACAACAACCTCCTCTCTCTATTTAATCACTGGAGGAGAATCATGTGAACTAGAAGATCTTGCATCTTCATAAACCTTCACATATCTACTCACCATAGTCTTTTGTTGTGCTAGAATGTGGATCTTGTAAGCTATAGAAGTAACATTGTATTTGTCGGCACAAGATACTATCACAACATCTTTAACCTTCAAAGAATGTTTACCACCTGAGAATTTGAAGGAACATAACTTTTGATCATTAACAACCTACCAAAATCCATCATTGCTCAAGTTAGCATCACATGCCAAAACTATTAACAACTTGTGATCATTGGTATCTTCTCCATACACCTCAAAACCTTCTACAATTAAATCCTAAACCTCAATAAGGTCATCTCCATCTTTTTGAGAGAATCCTAAAGTAAGAACATCATCATGGTCAACTCCCTCTACTTGAGAGAATTCAACAACCTTGTCCCTACACTCTACAACACTCTCATCAACTGCAAGAATGTAATAAATTATGAATCTACAATAGGTTTTGAATCTGTCTCCATTGAATCCCACCATGCATGCTCTACATGTGTCTCCACAAGCCTAGAAGGCTCATCTAGATTCTCACTAGAATATACAAAAACCATAGAATTAGCAAGAAACCTGTAAATTCCACCATCTACTAGACCTCTATCCAAAGTCCTTAGAGATGCTAGACTACAATGACTAATAGTGAAATGTTGTCCTTCAAATGAAACTCTATACTAAAGATTTTACATACAAGAAATGAAAGAAGGTTTTTCTTCAACTTAGGAACAAACACAATATCATTCAACTCAAGAACATCATCTGCTAGCATACAAAAGGAACTAGATCCCAAATCCTCTCAAAAAATAAGCAGCATCAACACCCAAATCCATACTCAAACCTCCATATTTCTCTTGAAGTCTACTAAAGAGTGTCCTATCATAAGCCATATGTCTCAATGTCCCACTATCCACCTACCATCCAACACTCAACACAATATTAAGAGATAAACAAGAGACCATGCATAAGGTATTCTCAAGATAGGATTCCAACTCATCCACTCTTTCTATAGTACATGCAATCCTTACATCCTGTATATGTTTCTTGACATTCCCCTTCTTCTTCTCTAGAAACTGGCTAGCATAATGTGCCATCTGGTGACACTTAAGACATTTCACCTTACTAAAATATTTATTTCCTTAACCTTCATTCATACCCTTGTTGCTTCCCTTATTCATCTTCCCAATGAATACTACTTCTTCTACTCTACTTTGTTATGTTGAACATGTCTCCAACCTAAGATCTTCCTACACAAGGTTATCCCAAAGCTTGGAAAACTCTGACAAGGTCTCATGAGCATAAAGAGTTTGGACAAAATGCATCTAAGATATAGTAAGTCATTCAAATTAATAGACACCATCTCTTGATCCTCCACTTTTATTTCTATGGAAGCTAGTTGATCTTCAACTCTATGATTTTGGTAAGGTAGCTCACCACTATATATGTCTTACTCATGCAAACTGCAAAAATCTTGTTCCTCAAGAGCATTTGTTGAGAAACACAAGTACTTTGAAATAAGCCAACCAAATCAACAAAAATATCCTTATTGATCTTCTTTTTTGTAATGCGAGGGACGAAGTGATCCTTCACCGAATCAAGAATGGTTAATTTTTCCCTTTCCTTCTTCTTGTTATATGTGGCCAACTTCATTAGATCGATAGAGGAAACTATCATTTTCTCAACATGTTGTCAAATCTTATCTTTCCCCGTAAGCCTTTTCAACCTTAACTTCCAAGGTATAAATTTGGAAGCATCATCCAACATGTTATACTCTCTAAGACTAAGAGTTATCATACTATATATTTGAAACACACCTTAATGAAAAAATCAATAAAAATTAAGTAGATTAACCCTTCAAGCACTTCTCCCAAGCAACTTAGGGTTTCATGCCCAACCAACCTCAACAAGGTCAAGCTTCACTCCCAAGTACAATACAATTGATATACCAACACCCTCTTCACTAAAAGAGTGATTTTAGCAATACAACTATGATAAAATGTAGAAATTTAGTGTTCTTTGAATTTTAATGCAAAACATAAATTTCATCTCACAATGAGATTTCCTAAATATGGTCCCCATGAATTTCATCCTCAGGGATAATCTGAAATATTAGTTTACAATAGAAAATAGTGGAGAATATTTCATCTCACTTCAACCCAATACACTAGGTAGCCCAAGAGAAAAGATACCAAACATATGTCGACAAGTTTTATCCCTTAGGGCACACTTTTCCAAGCATAAACCATATCTGAAAATCATTTTTTACAATATATTTTCATCAATTAATCTATTTTATTGTCTTCTAATTATATGTTAAATACCTTAACAATTTCAATCCTTAAATATCTCAAATCAACATGAACAAAAGTGTTGGAAATTAATTAACAAAGAAGAAGATGATATCTCAAAATCAAATATGCAATTACACAAGTATTGGACAACTGGAAGTGTCACACACACAAATAATAATAAATAAACAACAACAACAACAACAACAACAACAATAATGTATTACATGTACATACCACAATTTTATCACAAAGTAGGTACAATCTTCAAGCTCTCCAACACTGTAGCCATGGAAAAATAAGAAAACCCCAACCACCACCAATGATCTCCAATAAGGAAGCATCAACATAAGAAAATCCTCCTTGGCCTCAAAACTTGTCTCCCATAACTGCAAGGTGTCTCTTTCTATCCTACTAAATAATTCTTTCTTTTCCCCTAGGGTTTTACCAAACCCTGATCTACTTTGCCTCCTTAGGGTGAAAACCTCAACCCTTTAATTTCCCTTGGATTTTCCAATAACCCTTGTGCTCAAGGAAAATAGAGGGACTACAATATAGAAGAGTACAAGAGAGAGAAGTATTCTTGAATCCTCACATATTTAACACAAGATGATGAGTGTCGAATGAATGATGAAAGGGATCTATCCTTCCTCTATTTATATCAGAGGTAAGGGAGGCCAAAAATATAAAATGGACCTTGTTGATTTATCTTACTCAAGCATTTTCGAATCTTGTCTGGCTAGGACAAAATAGTCGGGAATATCACCTTATGCTTTATAGCCTTGTAAATAATTTCCCAATCCACAAGTATTAATTACCAAGGCTTAGGCTGATTTATTAATGAAAAGAATGTTGCAAAAAGAAAATCAAATTTTATTTTTAGTTCATAAACATATACACATTACAGGAAATAAACATGGAGATCGAAAAGAAAAAGTGACCTAGTCATAAATATGCACATATGAGACAGAATAACAAGTTGATTATTTCATTCCAAGAAATCAAAAGTGTTTTTCTCTTTACAAAACCCCTGTGAGGGCATGGACCAAAGTCTAATTTAGAGATCCCCGATGAAAACCATACAAAAGGACTCTGACAAGAACTAAAAAGTGAACTTTATAATCTGGATCAACTTGCCACAGACTGCTGCCAATTTGACTCTGCATAATATCCTTTATCAGCTATGAAATTTAATCCATAAACATACAAGTATACACAGACTATCAAAGATAGATCAACACCTCTAAAATAAACATCTGAATGATTTGGTTCAACTTTGAACCTTGTTGTCTACAATAGGACCCTGCTGTCAAAAAGAGAATCAGGCCATGAATAACTCAAGAATGAATGAAAATTGTACTATCTCATGTAAAAAAAAGAGAAAACCTTAGTCTTGCTTTCTCCTTCTATTCTCCATTTGTTCTTCCTTCTCATTTGGCTTTTATGCATTCCAAATAAGTTGAAGTAGTTCAACTACTTTCTTTAGTTAAGTTAGTTAAAATTAACTAATTTTAGTTTAAAAGAAGTAATAATCATAATAATAATAATAATAATAGTTAAGGGTCTTTATTTAATAATAACTAAGTAGGTGGGACCCCTTGTGACTCCCTTCTTTTATTCTTTTAAAAAATAAACACAATTAGATAATCATTTAAACACATGCCGCCTTGTAGCTCCCATAAGTACTTCCAAAATTTGAATATTGAATATAAAAAATAATTCAAATCATATCCAAAACCATGTAAATAACCACATTATCCAAAAAAAAAAGCTTGTTGTCCAAAACTTTATGCAGACCATTGTCTTCGACAACTCAATCATAAAACACATAAATTAAAATCCATACTTGCCACTTTGAGAGATAATCTTTCTTCTATCACTGTTGTCCCCTTTGGACTTCCCGGAAGTAGCCTTTGGTTGATTCGAACCTTGAGGCTTTATCTCACTAATAACATGGGAACAATCGCCCTTCAGATGCAGATAGGAGGACACTGATTTTGAAGAGTCATTTCAAAGAGAGGAAGGGGAGGCATCAACTTTACCTTTATCTTGCACATGGGGAACATTTGCTTTAAGCCGTTTGCTGGCATGAGAGGATTGAACATGTGAATGCACAAGGAAAATTTGAATATTAGGATTTACAGGTGGTGGAGGGGGTAATGACAAATTGAGCCAACCACGATGGTGAGAGACTGCCAGATGGACAATCTCCTGCCATCCATCATTTACAGGAACTTTTGGTTGCAAGGACACATGAGGAGGCACATGAATAATATGGATATTTTGAGGCTGGAAGGGAGGTCTCTCTGGTCAGGGTTGAACTATCCCTTGCCCAATCTAGTTGAAGAACCCTACTTGAAACAACTGGTTCAACTTCTGGGGGTCAACATCAAAATGAATAGAGAATCTAGGCCTTATAGGCCCTCTGTTCCAATTACCTCTTCCTCTATTATTTCTGCCATGGATGCCCCTGGTGAAGAAACTCGTCTTATATGCAACAATTCATTAGTAACTAGCCCTTAACAAACCATACATGACATTCTGTTTGCATGAAACAAATTTTGGCTCAGAAATTGACATGAGACCCATGCAAATCAATCCATATTAAATTATTTAATAATTTCCAAGTGAGTAGGGGCTAGATAGGGTTCATGGGACATCTAGAAGAATTGTAATGAGCGAAAAAGTGGTAGCATCACAGGGGACAAATACACAAGTACTGCTTAACAATTCATTAAATAATTTAACTGTGCAATCAATAATAAAAATATCTGTTGCCACCTATTTTTGTGTCATATATTTTGTCACTATTATACATAGTTTTTAATTTATTCTATAGAACAGGGCGTGTAAAAATGAAATTGGGATTAAGAGGGGGGTATAATGAGAGAAAAAGTGATAGTATGAGAGGGAATAAAATATGGATATTGTTCATAAAATAAATCAAATCAAACAACAACCACAACTCTCTTCAGACCTCATAATCCAATAAGCATTACTTTAAAACCAAAACCATTTAACTATCACTTCTTTATAGAATGCTTTCTCACTTCAAACAAAACAATTCATATGCCCAGAATACTCAATCATAACATCCTTTGCATCCTTAAAACTTATACAATAGTCATAATAACATCATTGCCATATTTATAATAACATTATAACCCTTTGAGCCACATTATTTCATATTCCAGTGCTAAACCCTTTTTCCTTTTAAACCAAATAGAAATATGCACAGTGATTCCAACCATCCACATCCAATATTTATTCCTTAAACTCAAATAAGAATAGGCCCAGTATTAACTACCATCTATTGACTTTCCAACACTGTTTGATGCAATCCACTGACATTAAAACTCATAATCGGGCCCTTATTCAACCACACACATGCGCTTATCAACACAAGTCTTGATTCGAAATACCATTCAACCAATAACATGCAACTCTGAGCCTGAGATTCTCGTAAATTAAACATGTACAAAATTATTTTAAAGGAAATTCCCAACAAGAGACAGAGCCAAATAGTGCCCGAGGAGAAACAGAACCAAGTTGTGCTCAACAAACCAAGCACACACATGTGTCTCTTTTAACCTTGATGAGACCAAGATCGTGTTTAGGGTTTAACACAACAAATGGAAGTAAGAACAAACATCTTGATCAAATGAAAAATTATTAAGGGAAACGGCTAACTCGTGCCCCATTTTAAAACAAAATTATCACAGAGAAGTAACAACAGATGGCTCAATCAAGAGATAGTCTTCGAAGACACAAATAACTCATGCCATTTTAAAATCACCACAGACACATAACCTTTAACCAAAAATCTTGACAGTGAGGGTTACCAAAACATAACAGTCAGCCACCTCCAACTTAGACGAGAGGAAGCAAATCCTTAAAAACAATGTGAGGGGAATGCCCAAGCACAACCCGTGGTCAACCAAACTTATACAATCTTCCATTTAAAATTATGGGTAATGATAAAACCCGATTGTCCAATATTTTCCAGCAACAATGATAATAAAGACAATGCCATGACAAATGACAGCTTGGGGCTCGACCAAAACATGGCAAGAACAGTCCAACTCTTAACAACTTGCATTGCATCCTAGAGGAACAAAACATATCAACCGTCGAGACAAAAAGGAGTGACAAAACTTAACACCAAGACTGGTTGTAAAATTCATGCGCCAAAACTCAGAGCTTGCTAAACCATAATCATAATTTTCCACAGAGAACCAGACCAAAAACCCCAAGTTGACCGAACATGTTTTTAACCAATAAACCAATGCACATGCTACACACAACAAGAATATCCATTCCTTTTCTTTAAAACATCAACAGTCTAGAGCATTCACAGAAGAAACCATAAGAACAACACTGATACATAGTCGGAAAACTTAAGAAAAACACAGACCTCAAGCAATTCTGAGCCAAAATTTATTCATAACATAGAGGAACCATCATGGATGGAAAATAAAGGAACCATGCCTGGAAAATCTTGCTCAAGGGGAAGAATTAGATTGTTTCCTTCTTTAACAACCAAAAATCACGGAGCATCAACAACCACCAGAGCCGAAAAACCAAATGCAAGTATGGCTAGGGTGACGGGCTCGAGGGTTGTTTGAGTGATGTGCAATAAATTCACGTTGCTTCCTTCCCCAACCTCATTCAATTCAACGTACAAGCCAGCCAATCCACCATAACATTAACCATTAAATCAAACAATATCCCATTGTTATATCCATTACATAGTGCGCCACCCCAAGTCATGTCAAAACATTTTAACAATAACCATATGCTATAAATTTATCACATATGCCTCACACATAACCTTTAATCAAAGTGCATAAGTTTAGCAACAAGGGTCTATACACCCTCCTTTTATCACAATTACATATAACCTTAGGGCTTGAGTATAGTCCATTTTTCCTTTTGTTTAAGCTCCCATATCATCCTTTTGTAAAAAATTATATGTGAAATAATCAATCGATGTTTAATGCATAGACACAGAACCTGCAAAAATAATCCTTTTATCCATAGTACATCCATAATTTGCGAGTGACCATAAAAACCATCTATCCATGCAACAATTAACCAACCATCTTATGTTGTCATAACGATTAAAACCATGACTTGAATCATCCATTATAGAAGACTGTGTTGGCATCATTATAACAATAAACAAAAATATAAGTGCAACACATCCATCATAGCGCCACTAGTCTACAAGGGGGTCCCACCTACTAGTTTATTATTATTATTATTATTATTATTATTATAAATAAATAATAGAGATTGGCAATCATTTGCGAGTAGTATTCATTGTTGCGATTTTAAATGTCAACAAACTGGTGACTCCACAGGGAAATCTGTTTCCAACATATTAAGAACTCAGATTGTTTGGTTTTGCAGACCAGGTGAACATTAGATCAAGTAAATAGACATCAGAATGATTATGCAGCAGGGGAGAAGTGAGCGCTTTAAGGGAAAAATGATTTGGGATTTTGGGAATAACTCATGGAAAGTGTTATGTATGAGGGGGATTATCCCTGCATGCATAATCATTCGATTAATCATAGTGAAAGCATTCTTGGCTTCAAGGAAAAAAAAATATGGTGTTCTCTTTTGAATCTTGGAGCGGAGGGAAGAAAAGGAAAGAAGAAATAGGGATACAAAACCAACTATGTTATCTAACAACAGTTGAAGCATATAGAAATTTCAATGATGTCTTCAAGGGGGAACATCATGACAACTGCGTAACTTGATTGTTATTGATTAACAACACTTGCATAATAGCGTCGTTGTGGCAAATCTGATCCAAAATTTTATTTCTGACAAGAAAATAAGTCAATAAAAGAGATAAAACAACAAAAATGAAACAACAGAAAGAAATAACAACAAAGTAGAATCAAAGCAATAAAACAAAACTATAATACAGAAAAAATTCCATACAACATATAAACTTTCAAGTTGGTTCCACAGAGTGTTTTAAGTGGGAACCGTTGGTGCTATAGAAAAACAATCACTCTTCCAAGTCCTTTAGGATATAGGAGTTTGTGCCCAGGACAAAAATGATCTTAAAAGGACCCATCCATAACTTTTGGAACTTTGAATGCCTTCCTCTATCATCGTGTGCTGAATCCCACAACAATACTTTCTCATTAACCTTAAATTTGACAGCCTTTGTACTTTTCTTGAAATATCGTTTAATAGTTTGTTGTCTTCTCTTTATTCTATCCAAGAAAAATGTCCTTTGTTCCTCTAAAGCCAAGAGTGCATTTATCCTTTGAGAGATATTGGAAGAATTTAATTCTTCAACCTGTAGCATTAGCCTTAGAGAAGAAATTTTCAGCTCGGTAGGTAGAATGGCTTCTTGACCAAAAACAAGCTAGAAGGGAGCGCAACCAGTGCTCACCTTGGTGGTAGTGTGATCTACCTAAGCGTAAGTGAGGAGAGTGTGCCATTGACGAGGCTTATCTTCAATGAGCCTCTTGATAATTCTAACCAGATTTTTGTTAGTAGACTCGGCTTGCCCATTTCCTTGGGGATAATAAGCCGATGAGGTAAAATGTTTAACCCCCAATTTAGCTATAAACTAAGTCATCTTAGAAGAAATAAAAGCGGGACCATTGTCTATAATAATTTCCAAAGGAAGGCCAAATCTAGAGAAAATATTACTTTCAAGGAAATAAATCACCTGCCCATCGTGTGAATGCTTCAGTGGGATGACTTTAGTCCATTTCATAAAATAGTCTATGGCTGCCAAGATAAAAACTTGCCTTGCTAAAGATGGAGGATTAATAGGACCAATAAAGTCCAGACCCCATTTTGAAAAAGGAAAGTCATGGAGGACAAGTTGTAAAGGCATGGTAGAAATACGTTCTTTCCCAACAAACTTCTGGCACTTATCACAAGATCTTGAAAAATTATAAGAATCTTGAAAAAACGAAGGTCAATAGTACCCTTTCCTCATAATTTTAAAAGCAGTAGTTTTAGCAAAAAAGTGGCCTCCTACATGAATAACATAATCTGAAGATCCATGGGTCTCTTGTAACAATTTATGTGCCTCCTCATTATTCACATAGCGAAGTAACATACCATAGGCAGATCTCCTAAACAAGAAGTCTCCTAAAATGACATATCTGGAAGATTCAAGACAAAGCTTTCTCCTTTGATGAGTACCTAAGTTATCTGGACATCTATGATTTTGCAAGTAATACACTAGATATTTATACCAGGGATTTTCAACTACAGGAAGGATTTCACTGTCAATGTAAAAAAGTGTTTACAAAGAACTATCTTGTTCATCAATTTCTTCACTTGCTTCTACATGCTGAGCTAAGTGGAGGATTAACTCACGTCCCTTAATGGTTTTAGAAGTCATGATGGTTAGATCATGCTCTTGTATCTTGGCAAGCCAATGTGCAAGCTTTTCCTGAAAGATAAGTCTGTGAGAGAAAAAAATTCACAACATGTAAAGGGACTTTTACTAGCGTGTGCTTACCTAAGATAAAGTGGAAAAATTTCTCAACAAATTTAACAAGAGCGAAAGCATGTTTTTCAATATAAGAATATTTGAATTCATCATCTGAAAATCTTTGACTCATGTAAGCTACTGGTTTTTCATTAGCTTGGTCATCACATTGTATCAGGATAACAAAGACTTCTTCCTCTGTGGCATTAGTATATATAATAAAATCTTTCTCAAAATTCGACTTTGCCAAAACCGATGTGAAACTGATTTCTTTCTTGATCCTTAAGAAAGCATTTTCTACGTCATCAGTCCAAGAAAAGGAGCGATCTTGCTTAAGAAGATTGTGAATTGGTTTGACCATTACAACAAAATCAAGAACAAACCTATGGACAAATTTGATAATACCTATAAAGGCTTGAACCTCCTTTTTGGAAGTAGGGTTAGGAAGATTTAGGATAGTAGCAATCCTTTCGGGATATATGCGTATTCCTGAATCAGAGACAATGTGCCTAAGGAGCTTGCCCTTGGTAATGTCGAAGATAGACTTAGAAAGATTTAAAGAAATGTGAAATTTCTTGCATTGCATGAGAACCTTTCTAAGATGACCAAAATGATTTGATCGGTTTTTTGAATATACAGTTAAGTCATCAAGATAAATCTAAATAATTTTGTCGATCAGATCGTCAAAAGCTATTTACATAGCTCTTTGGAAAGTGGCACCTGATAATCCAAAAGGCATACATTCATAAGTGAATGTGCCCCAACGTGTAATAAAAGTGGTTTTATATTTATTTGTCCTGTTTACCTTGATCTGATTATAACCAGAAAAACCATCAAGTAAGGACATCATCTGTGACCCTGCAACTTGCTGCAAAATCATTTCCATATTAGGGAGAGGAAAATGGTATTTCACGTTAGCTCTATTCAATGTGCGTAAATCAATGCACAATCAGATCTGACCAGTTGTTTTCCGAACGAGAACCAAATTGGAAACCCACTCAGAATACTTAACAAGTAAAATTATCCCAGCCTTCAAGAGTTTTTCCAACTTCTTTCGAATGGTTGCTTCAAGTGCGGGGTTAATGGGTCTTTATTTTTGCCTAGACGGTTTTATGTCCTCCTTGATAGGGATGGCATGCTGTATAAGAGCAGGATCAAAACCACAAAGATCCTCATAAGACCAAGCAAAAACATCTTGAAATTCATGAAGTAACTCAGTGAACTTTAATTTTTCTTCATCATAACATTGGGCGCCTATCTTAACATTCTTTGGACAATCGGGTGTCCCAATGTTCAAGGAAATGGTTTCACCCAGATTCCTTTTCGACTCCTCTTATTTATGTTTTTCTTTGTTGCCTACATCACTCGATGAAAATGAGCTTTCTAGAGAAGTCAAGCCCTTCAGAATTTTATTATCTTCCATGGATATAATCTCCTTGGGATTATATGGTTCATTTTGTATGAAAGCACAGATGATTTCATCACTAGGGAAGACATGCCATGACTCTACATTGTCAAGGATATGAGAACGATACAAAGATTGAAAAGTGCAATCAGTTCTTTGCGGCAGAAGTTGCCGAGTAGGAGAGGCTGGAAAAACAACTAACCTATCAGCCATTGAATTTATTTCCCTTTTAACATGAGTGATTTTAAATGATAGTAAGTTCAAGATAAGCACCCAAACATTTTGGGTGTAGAGTTTCATTAACTTGTTGCTAGGAGAATATATATTACGTACAAGGTTTACAACAAGTTCAGAGTCCCCAAAAACTGTAAGGTGACCACAACCTAAATTACAACATTTTCAATGCCTAGCAATAATGCTTCAAATTCAGTGACATTGTTAGTGCAAGCAAATTCTAACCTATAGGAAAAGTTGTGAATTTTACCTACAAGAGAGTACAAGATAATGCCAGCTCCATTTCTTTCATTGAAGCATGAACCATCAAAGTGAATATGCCACATCCCATCCTCTAGGTTGATTTGTTCCAAGGTAATGTTTTCCTCATCGACAAAGATGGAGTACACCCCTAAGTCTTCCTCGATATAATTTACATTAGGTTGGGGGATGCTTTCTATATAAGGTGAAATCCTTCCCTCCCTTAGGACTATGATGTTCTTCCCATTCCGAGGAATAGATAAGTGTATCCCATTGAGTGAGAGGTATCCACCTATCAAAGCTTGCCAGTCTCTTCCTAAGATGATTGAATAATTACTCACTGGCATGTCAATTACCTGAATATTAAGGGTTGCCCTTATTTCAGGATGCACGCACAAAAACCAAGGTCACATCCTTGATCTCACCTATGGTCTATTTTTGTAAACTATTATAAGAGAGCATGCTTCTAGCATTTTCATTTGTACAAGACAAGCCTAGCTCTTCCATAATAATTTTCGACATTACGCTTGGGCCCGAACTGTCGTCAATGAGACAACAATGGGCTATTTTTTCCATAATCTTTACATAAATGAAAAATGGAGGATTTTTTACAGAGTGTCTAAAATTATTTACACCTACTTTATTTATAGTTGAGTCCTCTTTGTCTACCTCTTTAGAGAGATTGGCTACGGTAGAAGTTTTTCCTTCCATGAAATTTTTCAGATGCTTTTGTTGCTTAGGGACGACAACCATGTCCAGGAGAGTAGCATCGGCCTTAATATTAGACAATTGATTAAGAATGTTGTATTTGGAAGAGGGAAGAGGGGAGGGAGTTCCTTGACTGTCAAGAGTTTTAGTAACTTGTACAGTAGCAGTTGGTGAAGATGAGCTTGGGATAAAAGAAGTACGAGGGGGATCATATTTTCCTTTTGAAGCATAAGATTTGTTCCTAGTATTTATGATCATGAAATCCTCTGGTTTTACAAAATCTAGAACAACAATGGTAGTTTCAGGCCTTTTTCCAAAGATTTTATCTCTGACACTCTTCTTTACCTCACAAGTACTTTCCTCGTGGTGTTCCTCACAAAAGTTGCACCAACTGCGAGGCATAATGGCTTTAGGCTAAAAGTTGTTTTCATTTCAATTCCTAAAGGGTGGTGAAGAAGAAGATGAGGCTCCAAGAGTAAGTGAAGGGACATTTCCTTTCCTCTCATACGCTATCATTCGATTATTCATATCTTGTAGAAGCTGTAAGAGGGTGGACATGTCCGTTTGTTTAATTGAGTCTCCCTTAGGAAGACATGTTCTTTCAAGCTGTTCTCCATACTCTAAACAAGTATGCAGAGCGGAACCAAGATTGTCGATGGCTTTTTCTTCAAGCCTATGACAGTAAGGGGAAGGTAGAGCATTCTAGTAATGCACAAAAGTGGCTTGGTTATGGGGACGAATAAGTTCAAGAATTCTAATTATATAACTTGGTGAAACGTAAGTTGAAAGACTTGATAGTCTCACCATCCTTATACGAATTGTTATTTTATTCCCGTAATTGTTCAGCTGGGCTCTTAGACTACCCATAAGTCGATTTGAACCAATAAAATAACTCTTCCCAAGTGGAAAGAATCTTGGGAGGAAGATCAAAAAAATCATTTGTTGCTTTCCCTTCCAAGGAATTAACAAATAAGCGCATACAAGTATCATTGTCATTAGCTCCTATATTGTTACATGCATTAGAGAATGCCACCAAGTGTTCATTAGTAGTGACTCTGTTATTTCCAGAAAACTTAGGGAGATTCTCTTTGAATTTAGGAAGTGGACAAGTAGTAGGTGCTAGGTTTAGAGGGGAGGATACATGCCACGGGGTAGTAGTAGCATCCTCTTTGAATTAAAAGAGCTCATACTTTTTAATGACCTTGGCAAGGTTTGTAGTTGATTGGACTAGAATTTGATGACTATAAAATCTTCCAATCACTGATGAGGCCAAGGGTTGAGAAGTTGAGGCACCTCCAGTGCCACTAGAGCCACCACCAGATGCAATTTTGTGAATGATGGGTGGGGTGAGAAAGATGAACTCGCTGGATCAGAAACAATTCTCCTTAGAGGGCCTTGTTGGGATGACATAATAACGTTATTTCTTCCTATTTCAGTAATATGAGTGATTTCAGGAGACAATCCTCTTCTTCTCCTAGAGATACGAGGATTCAAGGTCATGAAAAGAGAATCACAACTTTAGGGAAGAGAGAGTTTATAACTGATTCCTAGGTTGCCTTTTTCTAGCCTCCCAACGTTCCCGAACACTTATGTCTTGTTCAATTACTTCCCACGAGTGTTCAAGCTCAACCTAGGTATTAGCAGTCTCTAAGATGGTATTGAATAAGGTTAGAGCAATGTTGGTTTGGTCTTTAAGACCGGGCTCAATATTGGGTTGCCTTGTAACTGGTACCGTCATGAAGAAAAGAAAACAGTCAAAGAATCAAAAGAAAAACATAAAAATATTCAATGATAATGCGAACTCAATCAACCAAAGAGATATGGAAGACCTCCCCAGTATGGTCACCAAATAAATGTTGAGGAAAATATATGCATTATCTTACGCAAGCATTTTCGAATCTTGTCTGGCTAGGACAAGATAGTCGGAAATATCACCCTATCCTTTATAGCCTAATAAATAAATTCCCAATCCACAAGTATTAATTACCAGGGCTTAGGATGATTTATTAATGAAAATAATGTTGCAAAAATAAAATAAAATTTTATTTTTAGTTCATAAACATATACACATTACAAAAAGTAAATATGGAGATCGAAAAGAAAAAGTGACCAAGTCATAAATTCACACAAATGAGATACAATAGCAATATGATTATTTCATTTCAAGAAATCAAAAGTGTTTTTCTCTTTACAAAATCCCCATGAGGGCATGGTCCAAAGTCTAATTTAGAGATTCCCGATGAAAACCATACAAAAGGACTATGACAAGAAGTAAAAACTGAACTTTATAATCTGGATAAACTTGCCATAGACTGCTACCAATTTGACTCTACACAATATCCTTTATCAGCTATGAAATTTAATCCATAAACAAACAAGTATACACAGACTATCAAAGATAGATCAACACCTCTAAAACAAGCATCTAAATGATATGGTTAAGCTTTGAACCTTGCTGTCTACAATAGGACCCTGCTATCAAAAAGAGAATTAGGCCTTGAATAACTCAAGAATGAATGAAAATTGTACTATCTCATGCAAACAAAAGAGCAAACCTTAGTCTTGCTTTCTCCCTCTATTCTCCATTTGTTCTTCATTCTCATTTGGCTTTTATGCATTCCAAATAAGCTGACGTAGTTCAACTACTTTCCTTAGTTAAGTTAGTTAAACTTAACTAATTTTAGTTTAGGAGAAGTAATAATAATAATAATTAAGGGTCTTTATTTAATAATAACTAAGTAGGTGGGACCCCTTGTGACTCCCTTATTTTATTCTTTTAAAAAACAAACACAATTATATAATCATTTAAATACATGCCACCTTGTAGCTCCCATAAATACTTCCAAAATTTGAATATTGAATATCATAAATAATTCAAATCATATCCAAAACCATGTAAATAACCACATTATATAAAAAAAATAGCTTACTGTCCAAAACTTTCTGCAGATCACTGTCTTCAACAACTCAATCATAAAACATATAAATTAAAATCCATAATTGCCACTTTGAGAAGCAATCTTTCTTCTATCACTGATGTCCCCTTTGGAATTCCCAGAAGTAGCCTTTGGTTGATTTGAACCTTGAGGCTTTATCTCACTAATAACATGGGAACAATTGTCCTTCATATGCATACAGGAGGACATTGATTTTGAAGAGTCATTTGAAGGAGAGGAAGGAGAGGCAAAAACTTTACCTTTATCTTGCACATGGGGAACACTAGTTTTACGCCGTTTTATAGCATGAGAGGATTGAACAGGTGAATGCATAGGGGAAATTTGAACATTATGATTTACAGGTGGTGGAGGGGGTAATGACAAATTAGGTCAGCCACGATGGTGAGGGACCGTCGAATTGAAAATCTCCTGCCACCCATCATTTGTAGGAACTTATGGTTGCAAGGACACACGAGGAGGCACAGGAATACCAGGGATATTTTGAGGCTGGAAGGGAGGTATCTTTGGTCAGGGTTTAACTATGCCTTGCTCAATCCAGTTGAAGAAACCAACTTGAAACAGTTGGTTCAAATCCTGGGGGTCAACATGAAAATGAATAGAGAATCTAGGCTTTCTAGGCCCTCTGTTCTAGTTACCTCTACCTCTATTATTTATTCCATGGCTTCCCCTGCTGAAGAAACTCATCCTATATGCAACAATTCATTAGTAACTAGCCCTTAACAGACCATACATGACATTTTGTTTGCATGAAACAAAGTTTGGCTCAGAAATTGACATGAGACCCATGTAAATCAATCCAAAATAAATTATTTAATAATTTCCCAGTGAGCAGGGGGTGGATAGGGTTCATGGGACATCTGGAAGGATTGTAATGAGCGAAAAAGTGGTAGCATGATAGGGGACAAATACATGAGTACTGCTCAAAAGTTCATTAGATAATTTAACTGTGCAATCAATACACAAAATATTAGTTGCCACGCATTTCTGTGTCATATCTTTTGTCATTGTTATACAGAGTTTTTAATTTATTTTATAGAACAGGGCGTGTAAACATGAAATTGGGATTATGAGGGGGGTATAATGAGCGCAAAAGTGATAGTATGAGGGGGAATACACATGGATATTGTTCATAGAATAAATTAAATCAAACAACAACCACAACTTTGTTCAGACCTCATAATCCAATAAGCATTACTTTTAAACCAAAACCATTTAACTGCCACTTCTTTACAGAATGCTTGCTGACTTCAAACAAAACAATTCATATACCCAGAATACTTAATCATAACAACCTTTGCATCCATAAAACTTATACAATAGTCATAATAACATCATTTCCATATTTATAATAACATTATAACCCTTTGAGACATAATATTTCATATTCCAATGCTAAACCCTTTTTCCTTTTAAAACCAAATAGAAATATACACAGTGATTCCAACCATCCACATCTAATATTTATTCCTTAAACTCAAATAAGAATAGGCCCAGTATTAACCACCATCTGTCGATTTTCCAACATTGTTTGACACAATCCACTGACATTAAAACTCATAATCGAGCCCCGATTCAATCACACATAGGCGCTTATCAACATAAGTCTTGATTCGAAATAACATTCAACCAATAACATGCAACTCTGAGCCTGAGATTCTCATAAATTAAACATGTGCAAAATTATTTTAAAAGAAATTCCCAACAAGAGACAGATCCAAATAGTGCCTAAGGAGAAACAAAACCAAGTCGTGCTCAACAAACCAAGCACACACAGGTGTCTCTTTTAACCTTGATGCTCTTTTAACCTTGACGATACCAAGATTGTATTTAGGGTTTAACACAACAAATGGAAGTAAGAACAAATAGCTCGATCAAATGAAAAATTCTTCAGGGACATGGATAACTCATGCCCCTTTTTAATTTTTTTCTGTCATAGAGAAGTAACAACAGATGGCTCAATCAAGAGATAGTCTTCGAAGACACATATAACTTGTTCCCTTTTAAAATCACCACAGACACATAACCTTTAACCAAAAATCTTGACAGTGAGGGTTACCAAAACATAATAGTCAGCCACCTCCAACTGAGACGAGAGGAAGCAAATTATTAAAATCACTATGAGGGGAAAGCCCAAGCACAACTCGTGGTCAATCAAACTTATACAATCTTCCATTTAAAATTCTAGGTAATGCTAAAACCCAAATGTCCAATATTTTCCAGCAACAATGATAATAAAGGAAATTCCATGACAAATGATAGCTTGGGGCTCAACCAAAACATGGAAAGTACAGTCCAATTCTTAACATCTTGCATTGCAACCCGAAGGAACGAAACATATCAACCATCGAGATGAAAGGGAGTGACAAAACTTAACACCAAGATTGGTTGTAAAACCCATGCACCAAAACTCAAAGCTTGCTAAACCATAATCATAATTTTCCACAAAGAACCAGACCAAAAAACCTCAAGCTGACTGAACATGTTTTTAACCAATAAACCAATGCACATTCTACACACAATAGGAATATCCATTCCTTTTCTTTAAAATTCCAACATTCTAGAGTATTCACAAAAGAAACCATAAGCACAACACTGATACACATTCGAAAAACTTAAGAAAAACACAGACCTCAAGCAATTTTGAGCCAAAATTTATTCATAACACAAAGGAACCTTCATGGATGGAAAATAAAGGAACCATAGTTGGAAAATCTTGCTCAAGGGGAAGAGTTAGACTGTTTCCTTCTTTAACAACCAAAAATTGCGGACCATCAACAACCATCAGAGCCAAAAAACCAAATGAAAGTATGGCTAGGGTGACGGGCTCGAGGATAGTTTGAGTGACATGCAATATATGCACATCGCTTCCTTCCCCAACCTCAATCAATTCGACGTACAATCCGTCTAATCCACCATAACATTAACCATTAAATAAAACAATATCCTATTTCTATATCCATTACATAGTTCACCACCCTAATTCATGTCAAAATATTTTAACAATAACCATATGCTATAACGTTATCACATATGCCTCACACATAACCTTTAATCAAAGTGCACAAGTTTAGCAACAAGGGTCTATACACCCTTCTTTTATCACAATTACATATAACCTTAGGGCTTGAGTATAGTCCTTTTTTCCTTTTGTTTAAGCTCCCGTATCATCCTTTTGTAAAAAATCATATGTGAAATAATCAATCGATGTTTAATTCATAAACACGGAACTTGTAATAATAATCCTTTTATCCATAGTATAGCCATAATTTGCGAGTGACCATCAAAACCATCTACCCATGCAACAATTAACCAACCATCTTATGTCTTCATAACAATTAAAACCATGACTTGAATCATCGACTATATAAGAATGTGCTGGCATCATTATAACAACAAACAAAAATATAAGTGCAACACATCCATCATAGCGCCACTAGTCTACAAGGGGGTCCCATCTACTAGTTTATTATTATTATTATAAATAAATAATAGAGCTTGGCAATCATTTGCGAGCAATATTCATCATTGTGATTTTAAACGTCAACATACCTTTATCTAACAAGAAGTTCCACACATGTGAAATGATCCACTCCAAAGGACACATGTCAAGATCCAAGATGATGTTGTTAACAAGAAAGGCTCCAATATACGAGTGCTCCTCCTCCAAGAACTTTGAGGATCCAATGCTTCTCCAAAGTTATGTGCTCCTTCGGATCCACCACAACTGCATGATCACTCCCTCAACCCAAGCTATCATAATTCAAGTACAAGCCTTCATGCATGTGATCCAAGTGTACACATGCCATTTAGGGCTCAACACTCTCCTCCAAAATTCCAAGCGCTCCTCCAAAGCAAGGTGTCCTCCAAGAAAGAAATTCAACCTCCATGTGGCCATCGTGAAGAAGTCACCAAGATATCTAACAATATCCAATGCTCTAGGGAAATAATATTACATAAGCATAAATCAAGGTCTAACAATCCAAGAGTAAGCCACCTCCACATGTGCATGTCCATAACATAACAACTAAGGGACACCACATCACATGAAGCACACCCAAACATGGTGTAATTTTTTTTGGAGTATTCCCAAAAGCTAATAGGCCATATGATGGCCACCCTACTATTCGATCTAGGTAATGATGTAAATTTGCAAGGAACTAAGATGTATGTTGGGAGTAATACAACTCAAGGGATTATCTCCTCCAATTATTTCCAATGTTGTTGGGAATTTCGCTAGTTCCATGCCAGTAGGTGCCTATTTCAAATCTCCCTAGGTCAGGCATAATAATCTGTGCTTACAGGTTTACTAGGGATGCCATCCACAAATGTGAGGAAGTGTTGATCCCTTATGTTTTCTCGTGAGTTTTTTCTTGGGAAAAAAAAGTAGAGACCACTAACAACAATGGTTCTATTATAAGTCCAACACAAGTTTACATCAAAATATTCCCATGAGGGTTAATGAAATTGTCGAGAAATAAAATTTTGTTGATATTCTTGTTGATTAATATTTTATTATGAGTGTAGGTCTCAGATGGTGCATAAGTGTATTTTGTGGTCCAGATTCTATTGGAGTTTATCAGTATGACATGGGTCAAGGAAGGATGGGAGACATGTGGTTGGATATGTATAGTTGTAGTGTGATATTTAGAGTGGGTGCCACACTACCAACAAAAAATGTAGGACCTACGCTTGAGGTAAGTGAAGTCACCCTTGATTTTTGGGAGAAACTGGGAAAACTAGATTCGGGGAAGAGTTGGGCCATGAAGTTATTTAGGAGATCAATTATTTTAATAACCTATGGTTTTTAGGGTGCATGTGTGATGATTTTATTAAGTTTAGTTTTAGAAAACAAATAGATAACCAACAAAGGATTGAGCCTAATCTATGGTTAATTCTCTTATTTCTCTTTGGTGAGCTAATTATCTATTTGTATGAAAGGAAATCAAAGACATTAAATAAAATGCAACACAATTAACAATTTCAACTCAAATGCACACAACAAACAACAAGTATGAGGTTTATTACCCATTTTCTTTTTGTGAGGAAGCAAACTAGGAAGAGAACTTAGGGGTATTTCACCTCCTAGGTGGGAAAAATCTCCTAACTAGGTCTGATCTAAAATTTAAACCTAATCTACACCAAAAATATGTTAAGCTACAAATGGTTAGAGGAAGAGAATAAACAACAAGTAGAAAAGAGGGTTAGATCCTACTCTATTTATCTACGTAGCACTCTTCTTCCCATGGAAACAACTAGAATATGTTATCTCAAAATTAAATGAGGGTACAAACAAGCCAAACACACAACTAAATATAAAACAATAAAATGAAAGTAGGATGACTAGTGTGCCCTCGATTGAAAAGGATACCTCCTCACCCAAAGACTTGTGTTGAGTCTTCATTAAAGTAAGAGAGATCATATGATCAAATGTGAATGGTGTTAGTGACTAACACATCAATCAAGCCAATTGAGGAAACCAAGGAAGATCTAAGCAAACAATATGAACGTCCTATAGATTCATCCAAACAAGTGGATGGTTCACAATTACAAGAAATATTAGAAATCCCAAGGGCATGTAATGTGGAAGGAGATCACAATATTGTTAGAGAGCTAACAATTCAGTGGAGTTTTGAAATACAAGAAACATAGATATACGACCCTTAAAAAAGAGCTATGGAGTGACTTAAATAGATTTGGGGACACTTCAACATTTTTTCTAACTATTTCATTGACTATTTGGGAGGCAATATTTCTAGAAAAATTAAATTGTGACTTTTGGCCCATTACAATGTATGCAATTGAGGCAAACTAAGGCATTTTCTAAAAAATCACCCTCTGTAATGTAGCAATCAATAAATTGTGGGAGATAAGCATGTTACTATTACATAAAGTATTAGCTTGGTTCCCATACTAATGCCACTCAAATTTTCATAATGTTTAATTAATTAAGAGTGTGCCATTACATATTAGGGATGTTTGAGGACCCAAGGGAGGTTCACACAACTAACCAACACCCTGACTAGTGCATGCGGCCTAAGATAAATCTTGACTTTTGAAGGAACAACTTAAATGGGTTGGCCAAAATACCTGCCATAGCCAAACATGCAACCAAGGGGAGAAAAGAAAAAAGGAGAACCCCATGAAAATGGGAAAACATGATCACACATCTAGACCATAGTTAGGGAATCTAGGAAGGACTTCAACACACTATGAACCATCACTAGGATGGATATG
Organism: Picea engelmannii; assembly: GCA_009831015.1. Taxonomy (NCBI): domain Eukaryota; kingdom Viridiplantae; phylum Streptophyta; class Pinopsida; order Pinales; family Pinaceae; genus Picea; species Picea engelmannii. The sequence continues at coordinate 254,075 of ML781996.1, forward strand.
AGGACCTTAATTTCATCTTAGATTGGGGTGAATACAATCAATTTTCCATAAAATACCCCCATGAATCCACATTTGATGGGATATTTTATGGTCAATATGAAGTGCAAAAACCACACACTACATTTTTCCCCTGGAGGAGGATCTATAATTAATGAAATGGAAGAGAAAAAAGTTTTCTGAAGAAAATCGAAAGAAATGTAAGCAATATAAGGAAAAGAGAAAAAGGAAAAAATAATTGGCAGAGAAAATATACATAAGAAAAAAGAAGGGTGCCCATTAGCAAAGGAAGCATAAGGAAATTTTCCTACATAAGGAGGGAATTACACCATGTGATAATACTCTACCTATAAACTATCATGGGAACCCATCATACTTCTATATTGATGTAAGAGTGGAACTACACATGTTCCACCTATGGGTGTACATTAGCAATCATTGAAAGAAAATACAAAATGAAAGACAAAAGAAAGATATGCTAGGAGATGGAAGGAAAAAGCAAGATCTAACTTCCACACAATAAAGAAACCAACAAATAAAATATTAAAGTAAATGCAAAAATTAAATAATAACAACTAGGCTATGAAACTAAATGTGAAAAATAAAAGAGATAAAGGTAACACGCATAATATCTACATCTATCTAAGTGTTGATGTTTCCACATGATATCCTATTGGCACATGCTAAAAAAGTGTACATGAATATTAGTAGCAATATTGGTAGCTATTAAGGACATGTAGAGGTAAGAAATAGCAACAAGACACCCAAGCCAACTTCTAATAGCTCTAACACTTGCCTCATCCAAACTGCATTGTTTCTTGTGGCTAACACCACCTAAACATCCTATAGTTAGTAAGATATTTATCAATAAATCCAGTGACATCTCAAGGAAGAGTGCTATAAAGGGTCAAGGGGAGATGTTTTATAGTGAATGGCACAACAAAATTGACCGACGACCATGATGTTCCAAGGTAAAATTTAGTAGCAATAAACCCAAGTTATCTTCTCAAGAGCTTTGTTCTACTTATCTCAACTAACCATTCCACCTACAACAACTTACCAAACCTCAACATGCCATGAGTGGAAAATCAATAGTGCTAGGATGGAAAAGGAGAAGTAGGGCTAGACGTACCCTGTGGGAAATAATGAGAAATGAAGAAAAAGAAAAGGATTTCCTCAAGAAGAGTAAGAGTGACAGAGAAAAATGGTGATTATGTCGGATGGGCCAGTGAAGGAAAAACAACTTATCGTGAGTATAAAACAAGTTTTGAGTAATATAAAAGTTAACAACATTGGATAGACCAACAATGGAAAAGAAACTACCTTGAATACAAGGTAAGTTTTTATCAAATAAAAGCTATTAATTTTATGCAATCCATCAAGAGAAAGACAACTCACCATGAGTGTGAGGAAATTTTCATTAGGAGAAATGACAACAATGCTAGATGGGCCAATGAAGGAAAAGTGACTTACCTCTAGTACTAAGAAAGTTTGAAATAGAGAAAATGAGTCAAATTTGGATAGACCAACGAAGGTGAAGATTGTTTCCTTGAGTATGAGATAAGATTGAGAAGGATAAATGGAAACAATGTTGGATGGGCTAGTGAAGGAAAATAATTTTTCCCTAAGTGTGAGGTAAGTTTGAGCAGGAGAAAATGAAACCAAGAGGAGGTGACAAATGAAAATCTATAGCAACACTGCAATAGCCATAGTGTAAAGAGTATATCAACTAATATCATTGCCTCACACATGACAAAGTGGCCTCAATGTCTAATCCCTATGAGGGACTAATTACCTCATTTGAATCCATAACCAACAAAAATAGCTATATGAAAGTTGAGTCACTAAATTTGGGAGAAATAAGGTGAAAAATATAATGTTGAACATGAATAAAAAACAAAAGGCAAGTAAGAAGGAGGAAATGTTATAAAATATGCATGAGCTAGAGATAGGGTGCCCTTGGTTTTTTAGGGGAATATTATAGAAAAATTGAAGAGTTTTAATGTAATATTTATAGGAAGTGAGATAAATGAGGGAAGGGAAAGAGAAAAATAGGTACCTTAGGAAAATAACACCAATAAGGAAGATGATACCAATGGACACCTCGAGTAGGTTATGATGGCAATAAGGAAGAAGAGATCAATCCTGGGATGGTTCATGACCAAGAAAAACCTTAGGAGTGAACTAAAGGAGATGGGAAAAGGATGCATGGACATGCCTAATGGAGAAGGTCTAACCTTCATGGAATAATAGGAGCTCATTTATATAGGAGAAAGGGACCACCATCATCACATTGACCCACGGTGTCCCAAGTAGGATGTTGTACCCTAATTCATATTTGAGCACAAAAAAACTATGTTGCCATAGTCTTAGGTCACAAAGTCAGTGATCTAGGTGACCATTTAGGACTGTATTATCTCAAAAATGGTCTTGAACCTTGTCAATTTAGTTATTTTGATGGCTTAGTTGTCTTTAATGGTGAGGCTTGACAAACAAATAGAAATTAGAATAAGATTTGTAATATTAAGAAGAATGCTCAAAATAGAGTTTGTATGTGAAAGTTATTTCTTTGGTAAGTTAATGTACTAACTATGTTCCCTAAGGCCCACATTAATTATGCCACCTTGGCTCCTAGGGTTAGGGTTTGGGGATTTTAGGGTTTTTGACATTTTGTTAAAAAATGATTTCAACCTCTTGTTACAGATTTTCATGAATGAGCATAGTGACAACATCTCTTCTCAAAGATAAGACACCACCATTCTAGCCACTTTGTATTGATATTTACATTAGAATGTTCTTCACCATTCAATTCACTAATATAATTTGATTTTCACTATAATCTACTTTCAATATCATATATTTTGTTATATATACAATATTATGTTCTTTCATTTCATTCTTAATCCAATCTAGATCAATGGTGTCAGAGTGACTTGCTCTCTATTACTTTTCTATCCATGTCCCTAACAAGGTTAAGGTATAGGGAGTTGGGCCTCAAAATAATTGAACCTAGTGAATACTTTGTAAGTTTTAAACCTGCGAAGTAAAGCAATGCATATAGATTCTTAAGCAATACATAAATTAATCAATGGCTCATACACAGAGTACACARAGATTTTTACCGGAAACCCTCAACYGGGAAAACCTTTCCTATTTTCATTATATCGAATTTCACCATTCACCATACAATATATACAATGTTTTTAGGTATTCCATAGATACCAAAACCCTAATCCCTTAATCCGGGATTAATTTACAAATCAGCTAAAAATAGCAGAATCCGCTAAAAATAGCAAAAGCAATTGTCGTATCTGACGCACCCACACACACACACATGCAAAGAATATAACACACACCCAACAGACTTCCCTTTCCATCCCAATTAGACTCCCATGGTGGAAGAAGTAATGAAAAATCATAGAGCACGAGATCCTATCAGGTTGTTGCTCTAGAAAAACCCTAAACAATAGAGGAATGAAATGAGATGATGAACCATTTCACCTAGATCCTTTGACAACGCTGAACAACAATGAAGGTAGCTTCGACAAGCAATTAATTTGGAGGAATGACAACCTTCAAGGTGCAATTTAATTTTCACATCCCTCTATTGAAGGTAAGGTAGATGCAAAATCTCTAGAGAGATGGTTAAATATGCTAGAAGGTTATTCATCTATTCATAACTTTTCCAACAATGAGAAGATTGCTTTCACACTAATGAAGTCCCTTCCCCATGTTAAATATTGGTGGGATACTTATTATGTGCAACATATTGGAGATTCTAAATTTAATATGACAAAACCCACTTGAGGGGGATTTGTCAAAACACTCAAGGAGGAGTATTTACCTATTGGAACCTATAATACATTAGATGGGTGATCTTTCACTAAGGTAAAGACTTGACTATGTTGGAGTACCTTAGTGCCTTTCATACCCTATGTACAAAAATGGGTATTAGCGACTCTAAATGAAACTTGGTTCTAAAATACCATGAATCCATCCAAACAAAAATGGAGATTTTGGACTTCTCTTCACTGCAAGCCACTTATCATTATATTGCCAAGATTGAACAAAAATTTCTGTAGAAGGGTAAGAAAGAGTTTGGAGTTGGAAATCAATTGCAACACAATAAGGATAAAGACATACCTAACTCTCAAAATAAAGAAAAGAGTAAAGATAACTAGCCTCAAGACCACTATTCAAAGTTGTATGCAAAAAAGAATAATGAGAATTAGAAGGACATAAGAAAGTGGTGTGATCACCACAAAAGTCATTGGTGCAACAATGATGAATGTTGCACTAAAAAATATTTATTATTTGAGATGAAATCATTACACTTTGATTCAAAACTAACGCCACATGATTACATAGATAGATTAAAATATACTATTGGAAAGAAACCTAATGTTGTTATCACCACCACAAAATTCCAACTAGAGGAACTAGATGAGTGCCTCTTCCACTCATAGAAGTGGGTGAAGGGGAGACTATTGCATTTTGATATTGACAACACCAACAAAAAGATCTTGACCTCAATGCATGCCATCAAGAATATGAAGGTACCAATAATGCCACACCCCTAGCCATACACTATTAGTTGGCTAAGACAAGAATGATGCATTAGCATCAATCAACATTGTCCCCTGCAACATAAAATTAATCCCTTCAAAGATGAGGTACCGTGTGATGTAGCCTCACTTAAATTTTGTTATGTTATTTTGGGCTATCATATATGTGGAATCATCATGTTATTTAATCGTCTGGGAAATGTAGTGTAATTATCACCTTAGGAGATCAACTATATAGGATATGTTGAAAAGTCAACAAGAAACATGTGTCTAATTTACTTTTCCCTTAATTAAATTAGACAATAAATATTAATCTATTATCTCATTCATAATTGAGTGATTTGGAATTGTAACAGAATTATAAGTGTAGTTAAGTGAGTTAATATGAGTTGTACTAGTTGTAACTAAACATGCACTAGTGAGAGTTCAGTTAATCTGTGAACTCACATGCAACTGAAGATTTGCCACGGTTAACTACATGCATGTCAGTTCCAATGGAGATCCAGTTGAGATAACAGGTGAAAGGGACAGTTTGGATATCAGTTGTGATTTATTCACACATGCAGTGAATATGATTATGAGCATGTGCAAACAAGGCAATTGTATTCATTCGATTCATTATGAGAATTCAGATTGCAGAGTTTGTGCAGAGGAGGCAGGCTGTTTGGACACGGAAATTGGCACATGTATTTGCTAATTTGTGTATGACAGCATGAGACGATTGTATTGTACTGAGATCTCTTGGATTAGAGTTTTGTATGAGATTGTTTCATGATTCATGATATACATAATATATGATAGTGGGGTTTTTAGCTTTACACTTTCCCGGTAAAACTTCTGTGTTGTGTGTTATTGATATTTCACTTTGTGCATTGTGGTTGTGATCATGGTTTAATTGCTTCCACAATATTAGTAGTAGAAGCGATTCTGTATTTAACAAGTGGCGGAAATTTTTAGATCAGGAGATTCGCAGGAATACATTAATTTGTATCGAAATTTCTACAGGATACTGGTAGGTATGGCCACCATAATATCTCTAATCATTAGTAACTAGTGCAAGAAGATAATCTCTCATACTTAAGAGATTTATACTCTTCATGGTCTAATTACATGGAGAAAATAAAATCACCATGACCACCAAGGGCTCTCCATGGGCTCCCTCTATGTACCAGAGATCAAGTTCCCCTCAAAAGTATGTGATTGATTTAACATCAAGTTCCCCTCTTCACAACGGCCATGTATAGACACTTTATTGTGGATAATGAGGAGATCAAATGCCAAATTCAAGAGTATATATAGAGAAGTCATGTTTGACTTATCGCTTTAAATTTTGGGAGCCCGATTATGCTAGTTCAAAAATGGATGGAACATGGTGATTCAATATTGAATACAAATCCTTAAACAAAATCATAGTTAAGAATAGTGACCCATCCCCTCGATTGATGATTTTCTCAAGCAACTCAAAGGTTCAAGGTTTTTCAACAAGATTGATCTTAAGTAAGGGTATCACCAAGTGCTAATTGAGCCAACTAGTGCATGGAAAAATACTTTCAAATATGAGTACGGTCTCTTCAAGTGGTTGGTCATGTCTTTTGGGTTGAACAATACACTAATGATGTTCATGAGGGTGATTGGTGACATTTTGTGGCCATTCATTAATTTTTTTGTGGTCATATACCTAGTCGACATCATCATCTTCAACATAGCCTCAAAAGATGATCTGAATTACATTCAACAACTATTGAACACCCTACGATAACACAAGTTATATGCCAACCTACATAAGTGCTCATTTAACATGTAGAGAGTTCAATAACTTGAGTACATCATGGATAAGCATGTTGTGCATGTGGATCCAACCAAGATCCAAGTCATCTATAATTTTCTAACCCTAAAGACACTAATGGATCTTTACAACTTCTTAGGCCTCACCTACAGTTACTGTGGCTTTGTGTTGGGGTTCTGTCATATATCTTGGTCTTTGAGCCATGTGACCAAGTGGGGAGCCACGACTAATTTTGTTTGGGTCTAGGAACAATAGAAATGATTTGAGGACATGAAGTAATGTCTCTGCATGGTGAAATTCCTAATTCTACTAGATATATAACAACTGCTTGAAATTGAGACAAATTCCTAATATTACAATCCTCACACAACATGGACATCCAAATACCCATCACATGCAGACACTCTCTCATATGGTTCACAGATATGCTACCTATGACAAATAGATTTACTTGAGACTTGTGAAGAGTGGAATCACAATATTCTAGGAAAGGAAATGATCATCCACATTGATCAAATGCCTTTGTAATTCAATGCAAGGAAAGTTAACTCTTAATGTTTTATCTTGATGTTGTGATTTATGATGACGAGTATGCCTTGATTTTTTAACCCATGTTTTTGATTTTATGGTTTATGATCATTGGGGCATGGAAATTATTATTTTCTTTGTATTCCATGGAGAAATTAAATGGTTCTAGACTTTAAGTTCTCTACTCGTAGTGGTTTCTTTTAATATCATGTTTTTTTGTGTGAAATTCCATGTACATGTTATATTACTAGTTAAATGGTCGAGAGGAAAGTTGTTATCCTCCCCCACCTAGATTCAAATCCACTTTGTTACATGCTTTCTCTTTTCAAGAGCCAATTGTTGACTATTGACCTAGCCTTGAGCCTTAAATAATCCAATTTACCTTGGGTACCATCCTTGAAACGAAGGGAAGTACCTAGTGGGTTTCCTCAAAAAATGCATTGTACACAATTTTGTTTTACTAAATACTAAAATAAACAAATCCTAATATTAGTATTGTCACGACTCCACAGGATTCCCGAATAGATATTGTGATCATTCACCTTCTGGGGGCATGTGACATTGTAAAATTTCCCACTTGGTTGCTTGGCATTCCAATAATACTTCATTCGGACTATGCCTTGCCACCTAGAGCATACCCATACTCCGTTCTAGGCTACCGACAAGTCACACTCTACTCTAGTGCAACTCTTGCTTACTTAGATAGTTGTTAACACAGTTTGACACTTAGTATTATTTAAGCATGCATCTATGAAAAAGAGAACAACCATAGAATACAAACGAATACAAACACATAAATAGTTTGGGCAACACCAATCGTGCCTAACACCCAACTAGTCTTTGTTATTGTGAAACAATTACAAATGAGCACTACCGGCTCGGTTTACAAAAGGGCAGAGTCAAATGACTTTCATCCCCTCACCAAGACACTAAAGAACATATTCCTCCCACCCAGACTCTCTACCGTAACCATCTTTGCAACTCCCTGCCACCTGAGATGTTCCCACAACCACATAATTGTTTTCATTTCGTTTCCGCAGACTTTCACTGTAACACCATGTTTCCCCTAGTCTGTAAATATAACTTTATTGGCCAGGAACTATGGAAAACTCAAAGTGTGAATGTTTAATTTGGTGGACCTTTGTATAAAGGTCGATGAATGTATTTGATGGATAATGGAAACGTGTTGCATGACTACTGAGAGAGGGGATGTGCTAAGAAAGAGAGACCATGATTGCTAATGAAAAGGTGGTGGAGGGAACCCAGAATGGTTGCGATAACCTCCACCGAACCATTACCATACTGGAGTTAATGTTGCTCAGATAAGAAAAACCCTCTGCCCAGAAATGAATTCCTGTCAGGATGGTAGGTGGGAAGGGCCTCCTCAAGAGTTAATGAGGGATGGGGCAGACTGCCCATCAGATGGCTTCCGGACCTGACCACGGATGGGGGGATTCGAGTGACACACAACCTTTTGGAGGGAAAGAAGGGAAGCGTGGTGGACAAGGGGGTAGCCTGTGAAGAGTGCAGAGACGAGAGTAGAAACACTCGGGTCCGAGGAATGATTGAAAGAAAAAACAATGAGTTATGATCACAAAGAATAGAGACAGAGCTAGGAGAAGGAGAGTAACCTTCGTTCTCATTTACTCTTGTATTGGGAGAAGGAGAGTAACCTTCATCCCCAACTTCTGTTGAGTTGGAAGTACGAGATCGATTCTTAGAGCATCGTGGTCTAAGCTCAGGGGTGGCCAGTGATAAATCCATTGGGAGTGACTGAGCCTATGGTTGGGTGGAAATGAGCACCCCTCTCAACAATCACATCACGCCTAATGGTTCTGATAAGTGTTTTATGCCTTGTATTTTGAATTGAATATTATGGTTACATGCTCATGTTTATACGCCCATAAATGGTTTCTGTATGCTATGATTTCCTGGTAATTTAGATTGGAAATAATGAATGCATGTGTATACTTATATGCCACAGTTGGTTTCTGTATAAAATGAAGTCCGGAGCATGAGTCCATTCTACTGAGAATCGTCCCATCTGCCTGATTCTCTTGGTGTTCTGGTTTAATTCCTCGAAATCACCTTCCCTAGGGAATTGCATCATGTCTCAGAGTCGGAGTAAGCTTCTTGGTATGGCTACCGCTACAATAAACCCACAAGGTTACTCTGCCCCAATGTCATAGCTCATAACTCGACGAGTTAGGAAGGCACTTCATTCAGGTCAGTAGCCTAGGGACTTTGAAAAGTACCCAAGCCCTTATCCAGAAACCTGACTAAGATTAGGGATAATTGCCCAAGAACCATCTGAAGGTTCATGTGACCCAGATTTGGAAACCCTGTGCAAGAAGGAGTTATCTCTCTAAGTTTTTGGAGTCGTGGGAGTTTGAATCTCTGAGAGGTTGAATCTCGTTACCCAAGTCAGAAAGGATAGCGAGTCCAATTATCGAAAGGGAGTATCCTTTCATTGGGTAGATGAACGGACGAGATCCTTTCGGAAGTATCCCAGTTCTGTCAGGACCAATGGATCTAGAGGAGGAGTGCAAGCGTTAATGCCTCGACCCCTTCAGTCTTCGCAAGTAGCAATGGAACTGGGACCGTAGATCCCGGGATCCATCGTATACTACCTAGACTGTCGATCTTAACCCTTGTGTAGGCGGGAGAGTGGACTCGTCAAAGTCCTGAAAGTCCCAAAGTGATCAGAACCGTCCACCGACAGAGGACATGTGGCGAAGGATCAACGTTTCGCTGAATTTCTACTGAAGGAAGTTAAAGGGTAGAGTTTTGTAAACTCGTGAGACCCGAACTCATGATTTGATCTGAACCGTCAGATCATGGGGAATTGAAGGTCGTTGATCTGGCACCTTGAAATTTTGGTATTTCGGGAGTTGGGGAATGGAGGCGGTCAACCTTTCCAGCTTTGCGAGACTCAAAGTCCCGACAAGATCTGGGCCATTGATTTGTGGGAGGCTCAGAGCCGTTGATCTGTAGGGTGGAGGAATTTCAGAGCTTCGAACTTTGGGATTCCAAGTAGGAGGAGTTGGACAAGTTTTCCAACTTTGTGAGTAGCGAAATTTCGATTGAATATAGGCCATTGGATAGAGAGAGATCCGTGAACCGTCGATTTAGCTTGGTCACGGTTTCAGAGATTTGGTAGGGTACCCTGTCGATCCCCCCAACCATGGTCAAGTGGGTTAGTGTAAGATCCAAGCAGTCGTCAAAAATGAAAGGAATTTGATGCATATACCTGAAAGTTATAATGATCAAACATGACACATACCATGATACCTAGACCAATTACCTCATGGAGCAAGAGTCTTCTCTGATACAAGTCCAAGCTGAAGGTGATGGATGTTGTTGCTGCTAATAGGACAAGTCTGATGAAGAAGAAGAAAGATGGGCCCTCCAAGGCCATGCTTAGGTCAATCCTGCTCTCGGTACTCCATGTCTAGGACCTATGGGCCTTGAGACATGATCTCCTAGTTATCCTTATAAATCGGGGATAACACATTGCATTCCGACGATTTCCATGATTTTGAGTATTTTGAGCTATAAGTCAATTAAATTCACTGAAGAGGTCATTTTGGGCATATTACTTGGAGGAGCCTCTCAGTGTAATAGCTCATTGGAATCGGGAGGAGCAACACTACAAGATGGGATGGCTAGAAGTGAATTTCAGTGGCCAGGGAAGCCACAATGAGAGATAAGGCGCTTTTCAGAGGTAAAAAGTTTAATTGATTAATTAATTAAATATTAATAAAATGAAAGTCACTTTGGAGGGAGAAGGTGAGCAGGAAGTATCAAGGAAAGGCAAGAGCCTCTGTTCATTCATTCATGTATGTCTATCATTTTGATATCTGGATTCTAGCTAGAGGGCCCATCTCTTGGGGGTTTTGAGGGTTTTGACTTAACAAACCCTAGAGGACGATTCAGTGGTGAAATATTCTACCTAGCTTGTCCCAAGCTTGGTCTCGGAGATGCAATACATTCCCACACCATTCTAGTTTGGATCTACATCAGTGCAGGAGGGTTCTACACCAACCACAGGCATAGGAAGAGAAGGAGGGCGCACCATTGGGGGCTTCCAGCAAGGGGGCGCACCATTATTTGAGAGAGGTTCATTGCAGGTGATTGGCAGGGCTTTTGGATATTCTATCACCTGGGTTTTCATTGCAGGGCCTTGGACATCAGATCTAGTCCATTCAGGAAGATTTTTTAGGTGCCATTTGATTTATTAGATGCATGGGACGAATTGGAGGAGAGGAGCAAACTTCAGAAAGTGGTTTCAGTGATTTTCTAGCTTAGATATTCACCATTTCACTTGGGACTTTACCAGGGAGGTAACCAAGCCCCCGATCTATCATTCTAGCGGTTTTGTGGAGCATTTGGAGGCATCTAGGAGGGAGGCCAAGTTATCTAGGGTTTCAGGCATCTAGGGGGGCACACCATTCCTTGGAGGAGATTCAAATCCATAGGGTTTGAGAGGGATCATGGAGATTTGAGCACCTGGTCTGTTCTTGCCATCACCTGATCTACTGTTTGGCATATTTATTGGAGTGATTAGGCATCTTTGGCAGCAGGGCCGAATAATTGAGGAGGTTCAACATTCTAACAGAGCATGGCACCTTCCAGCTTGGGGGTTTATCATTTCTCATGGCCCAGATCTACTTTGTATTGGTATTTAGTGAGTATTCAACCTTTGGAGGCTTGCGGTCTTCTATTGGAGCATTTTGTAGCAACTCCTATCTTCTAGCCATTTGATGTGCATTCCAGATTGACATCTTCATTGTAGCAGGTTTGTTAAGGTCCTAACCCGCACATAGGTAGATCAATGTATTCGGATGTAATAAAGGTCAATTTTAATAAGGCCTTTCAATAAAATAGAATAAGGTGGATGTAAGAATACTTAATAGAAGCTTCCGCTTCTAGAAGGATCTTCCTCTAGATGCTTCTCTTAATAGACATATTTAGTATAAATAAGGGTCGAGGGTATGAAAACCCTAGCTTGGAGATTATTGTAACAGAGCGCTGCTCGATTGGAGGTTTCCCCCTCGAAGAGGCCTGTGAACATTGCTTCTTGAATCAAAGTGCTATTTCTATTGCTGTTCTTATATCATTTATGTGTTATTGTGAAGATTATGTTGGATATTTTACTGTTATTCTGCCATTTCTAGCATTTTATTTCTGTTCTGCATATTTTATATATCTGGTATCTTGCAAGTGGTATCAGAG
>ML781996.1:270708-282247 GCA_009831015.1 Picea engelmannii
AAGCTAGCACCCAAATTTTATGGCCCTTACACAGTTCTCAAGCATGTGGGACAAGTCGCATATCAGTTAGCTCTGCCCAGTCAGTAGAAGCTACATCCTGTTTTTCATGTTTCATGCTTGAAGGAGGTGATTGGAACCGGGTGCCAAATTCAAACCAACCTTCTAGAGTTAGCTGAAGAAGGATCCATTTGGCTACAACCAAAAGCAGTTTTGGACTAGCGTGAGTGTCACCTGCATCAGAGAACCATCAAGGAAGTGCTAGTACAATGGAAAGATATGACTCCAACAGATGCCACTTGGGAAACAACTACCATTCTGCAGTAGTTTCCACATCTCAAGCCTTGAGGACAAGGTTGTTTTTAAGGGGGCAGACATGTTAAGGTCCTAACCCACACATAGGTAGATCAATGCATTTGGATGTAATAAAGGTCAATATTAATAAGGCCTTTCAATAAAATAGAATAAGACAGATGTAAGAAGACCTAATAGAATCTTCCGCTTCTAGAAGGATCTTCCTCTAGATGCTTCTCTTAATAGACATATTTAATATAAATAAGGGTCGAGGGTATGAAAACCCTAGCTTGGAGATTATTGTAACAGAGCGCTGCTTGATTGGAGGTTGCCCCCTCGAAGAGGCCTGTGAACATTTCTTCCTGAATCAAAGTGCTATTTCTATTGCTGTTCTTATATCATTTATGTGTTATTGTGAAGATTATGTTGGATATTTTACTGTTATTCTTCCATTTCTAGCATTTTATTTCTGTTCTGCATATTTTCTATATCTGGTATCTTGCAAGGTTCTTCTAAAAATGAATAAAATCAGATTTGAGATGTTTTGGCTTGTCTGTCATATTGCATAAGGTTGAAGTATGTTCCATGGTTGTATCTTATTGTTTATTGCTGCAACACACATATAAATCATCAACTAAAACCATAAGGCTGAAATCAAGAGGCCATCCTACAAGTAAACACATGTAAACAAGTAAATCGACAAAGTGTTTGACGAAATGCCACAGCCAGAAAAGTTTTAAAAGACACCCAAAATTGTGATGTTCTTGGAATAATGGCTTGGGAACATTACAATGGTATCAAAGCTTAGATTCCTGCCAGCCAATGGGAATTAGCAGAGTTACAATAAGATGGATATTGTTAACAGGATTGAGGAGTGTGAGAGGGAATATGAAACCATCCATATTTTCAAAGGGCTAATAACATTCCAATGGTTCCTATCCTATACAAATCCTAGTTGGAGCAAAAAGAAGATTCCATGTTGGTTCAAGGAAAGGGAGGAAATCAGAGCAGCCTTTCGGAGGACCCCCACGCCCATTAGAAACCCCACACCCATTAGGAGCACACAACTTTGCTACAGTTGCAAGGTGCCTTGGGAACCAGATCATAGGCGTAGGGGTAAGGGTAAGAAGCATATTATTGAGGTGCACTATGACAGTGATGATGAGGTATGTGAGGATGGATCAATTTATGCTTATCTAGAGTAGTTCGATGATGAGAGTGACTCTTGCACAGGGACTAGTGATAATGACTCTTGCACTGAGGATGATGATTTGAGCATGCTTGAGGAGGATAGTGACCCTTGTATAGTGGATAGACAGTCGGGTGGACAGGATGATAGCACCAGTACTTCAATAGACATATCAAATGGTGTTGATGACCTTACACCCCAACAAAGTGGCGACACTAGTGAAGACTCACACGTGTTAGCACCTAAGGATGACCAGCTTCCTATGGTGGTCGTGACACATTTGTCATCCTTCCAGACACCCCTAATAGCCACGTCACATGAGGAGGTCAGTGGCATGTCAGATATGATTGAGGAGCCTTGTGTGAGGGATGCACACCACAGACATGTAGATCCATAGATCTAGGAGGAGGTACAGGGCATCCAAACAGTGGAACTTACACACACAGATCAACATGAGGAGATCGAGTCACAGATTTGGGAGACTCCATTAGTTGAGTAGATTGTGGAGACAGACAGGTTGATGGAGCACTTACTTCCAGGATTGACCTGCACTGATGAGGATGCCTTCTTTAGTAGTCAGGATGACCATAACACGTGTTTGGATACATATATATGGGATCCAAATGCAGATGATAGTAGCAGGTTGAGTGCACAGGAGGATATGGTTGCTCATACAGGATATAGTGTGATTCAGGGGGATATAGCATCTAGTGATGGGGTGCAGTGGCATAAAGGAGTACCCAACAACATAGTAGATAGTGGACAATTCAACACATTATCTTATGTAAAGAGTGTTTTTGGGGATTCCAGAGTTGACACTAGCAGGACTGACACCAACAGTGCGGGATATGAGGTAGCACCTTAGCATGACTGTGACCAAGAGTCACACCACTTAGCAACATAGTTGAGAGTCATTGAGGATATGATCATGGAAACCACCAGGCATAGTGATGACATGCATGCATTGATGGAAAATTACTGTTGGAGAGCATCAGTGACACATGGTAGTTCAGATGAGGGATTTTCCATGGTTGATTTTCATACTCACAGGGAGAGAGTATCTGTGATGAGGACCGACTACCAGTAGTTGTTGACTAACAGGGACTACCTATTGAGGATTGGTGAGATGTATCATGAGGCTCTGAGGGAGCAGGAGTTAGAGATGGACAGAATTACTCAGAAGTTGGAGAGCACTCGAGGATTCTTGAGAGGCACACAAACATCCCCTTAAGAATCAGAGTCCAGATCAGTTGAGCTTCTTGAGGAGATCCGTCAGAGATCCACTTCATCTGTCTTAGTGGACACTCAGATATATCATTCAGTCACATTGCTAGAGGATGTTGGTGATATAGCAGAGGAGCACCAGTTGATGGGGGACACTTCCATTGGTGTTCCGAGAGAGGGTGACCTCCATGTAGAGGTTGATCCAACAGTACGCCCAGGATCTATGATGCAACATGAGTCTACAGGAGACGAAATGAGTATGTCAGAGCATACAGTGATGAGTGATAGCTCACAAGGACATGCCGAGATGTATGGTGGGATTCAAAGGGGTGTATTGTATTGCAGGGAGGAGACACACTTAGGGGACCATGTAGATGCCACTCCTTTGTAGCAGCATATGGTTATGAGATCTCACCTTCACCGTTTCAACAGTTGTGTGGGTGATGGGAGATGGAGATTGGTTTACCAGTAGTTGGAGGAGTTACTTCTAGTTGTACATGATGATTGGGGTTTAGTGATGGCTATAGGCGAACAATTATTAGGGGTACAGGTAGACGTGCTCTTGGTCTAGTCCTTGGGATTGACCGAGGCAAGTAGTATTTTTCAGCCCTACAGTCAGCTACAAATGTCTCTGTTACCCTTCCCGATACTTTTATCATGGACAACATCATGAGGAGAGATAGACAGTGGCAGAGGGCATGGAGAGTGCCTAGGCTGAGACCACCTGACATGAGTATCTTTATGGCATCTAGCCAAATAGAGATGGATCATCATAGGAAACCAATTGAGACTTGGTGCATGATGGAGAGCATCATAGGCTAGGTGATAGCAGATGAGCACATAGGGCTTCTGACAGTGATCAGTCTCACACAGAAGCAGTTAGAGGAGATTGGAAGTGATAAACTTCTAAGTTTGCCATGGGATCCAGGTGTCCAGTTGATTAGCGGGATGTTTCACTATGTGATGACCCAGGTTGTGCCAGCGAGTCACACACTCCACCAGGGGTCGGTTTGGAGTGGGCCTGTAGGGATTTGTCTGACAGAGCGAGGCAACTTTTCACTCTTGATCATCATGATTGGACGTGGAGATGGGTGGACAGATACTTCTTCTACAGAGATGTCTTTACAGATTTGCATCTGATGATGCATCTCTTCATGTCACATGGAGTTGACCACCTATGTTGGAGAGGCGGTCAACATCTGGCTCCACATGGGGATGTGTGTTCGATCTTCTCGAATGAGACGAAGAGCATACGAGAATCTAACACCTACAAAGCAGAGTGCTCACTAATAACCAACATAAGAATACATACATACATAATGAAATAAACAAATGCTATAAACAACATCTACATAGTAACTATAGTACAACATCTGTGATTTTACAAAAAGAAATCTATGATACAAAAATTTCTAAGTACATATTAACATAATGAATGAAACAATACAAAATTAAAATACAAGGAAGGGTTAGAGATACGTTACAACCATCCTTGCAATGGATGAAATGATGCCACAAGTGTCTGAAACATCCTTGTCCAGGATGACTCATAGAAGATCCCTTTCCAAGTTTTATCAACTAGGAACTTTTTGTGAGGAAGAACCAACCAAACTTCATGCTCCTTCCTTCCTTCAACCAAACACTGGAATATGAAATGCCGTGTAAACTTTGACTACTTTGCTGCTCATCACTGTCAAGGTGGGAGGCCAACCAATACTCATAATGAGATGACATTGATAAACTGAATTTGCCTTCCATTTCCTCATAATTTTTCATTAAGTCCTCTTTTGTTTGAGAGGTTGAAGAAGAATACATCACCAGAACCATCCTACTATTTTCCTCAAGATTTTCAAAGTTATCCTTCAAGAAGATTGGTTCCTCAAGAGGAGGGTGGGGACTTGAATCATCTAGATATTCAACATTTTCAAACTCAAGTTCCTTTATTTCCTTCAAATGAATGATTGGCTCATCCATGGATTCACCCAGGATTTCCCCATGAACGTCCTCATCTTTTTCTCTGTTAAGTTCAAGTTCAAGGGGTCCCTGATATTCAATATAAGAGTCGGCTTCCATGCCCTCAAATTGATCTTCTATAGCCATAAGTTGTTCATTCATGGTTTCACATTGTTCTTCTTGGGGAAGCTGCATGTTCTAAATTACTTCTTGAATCTCCTCAATGGGATTTGATGGAGCATCTATCTTTATATCTGAACTAGTTGTTTCAACGGCTAGAAGATTTTTCCTCTTCCACTTTTCCACAAAGTCATCAACTAATTCACTATAAATTTCATCCCGATCATGCCCAAACATTCCCAAAAAGGCATGCAACAAATCCTGTATGGTCTTGAATTTCTTATCACGTGAATCATGAAACCAATCATAAGCCCACTCATCACCAAAAGTCATGACAAACAATCACATTAGAACATCCTCATAGATAGGTGGGTTACATCATTCATCAATACATCACGTGAATGCCTTGATGTGAGTACTAGCATCATCGTGATTATTATAGTTAGGAATGTTATCAATAACATCTTCAGATATATCATGAGGGTAACCAACAATTCCTGAAAAATCAATAGGATTATAAAACCAACCCATTTCCAACTAGATCATTTAAATAAAGGTCTGAAAAGAAGGACTGGGACCCAATATTACTAAGGATCCGACGAGAAGGGAAACCGACTAACTTCATCCAAAAACTTTTTCAAGTTCAAGGATGAAGCAAAACAAGTCGTGAGTTCCTTCTTAAAGAATACTTTGTCAAATTAATTTTAAAGTGGAGTCGCCAGATGACCAAGTTTATCAAACAAACAAGGGCATCAAACAAAGCAAAAACAAGAAGGAAAACAAAAGTTAGATTATTAGGTTTGGAACAAGAATTGGACATCAATGAGTGCTTCTTCTCCAAGAAATTCAAGAAACCCACAAGGATTGCTCCTTGCAGTATACTTGATAGATTTGTTCAATGGAGTCGCCACTTGGAAAGGAAGCAAACAAAAACAACCAATGCAAGTTCAAAGAATTATTCGTTCTAAAAAAAAAATTGTCATTTTGACCAAGGATAAATGACTTATCCCCGACAACGACGCCAAAGATGTTGATGTCCTTATACACACTTACAAACGTGAGCTAAGTCTGGCTCACTTAGTGTGTCCTTGGAGGCACAATGCCTAGGTTCACAACCCACGCTATCACTTTGACCGGAACCTCTTACGTCTAGGCTCACTCCTAGGGAAGCCAAGGGGGTAAGTCCCTAGTTACTAGATAATATTTAGCATTAAGTTCTAGGAGTTGATTTTAATTTCTTAAGGTTAGAGGGAGTTTATCCTATGATGCTAAGGCAACAATGCAAGATGCAAGGGTTAGCATGTGAAGCAAGCCTTTCCCTAGGTCAACTAAGACTAGTGCCTAAGGTTGGGCAAGGGGTCAACTAAATGTTAGAGTGTTTCGTTAAAATATGATTACAAGATTACTTACAAAAGAATAATGAATATTATATACAAGTACTTAAAAATAAAGAATACTAAGATACAATGATACAATGAGCAAGCTAACCAAGTTTAAATGTTTGTGCAAGATACAAGAGGATTAATGCATTATCATCAACACATTCAAGTCATCATCAACATGCCAAAGATACTAGAGGAGATCAAGAGATTTAAGCACAAGTACTTCAAGATCACAAGATTATCAACACTCTTAGTTATTAAATCCACAAAGTATTAATAGATGATTAAGCCCAAGGTTATTAAGTGATTAAGGGTTCTTAAGATTTCAAATATTTTATTACCCTTATTAAGTGTTTCACCGAAGCCTCCTCCCCCTATTGCCAAATGGCTGCTGGATGCTCAAGATAGTATGGCAATGAGGCCAATCCTAGCTGTCACAGTCAGCCCGAAAGATTGAGTTTTTAAGGAAAGGACACTACTTTGTGCCGTGAGACCGTCCCTGGCCTATCACCTTCCGTTGCCCTCCTCAATCCCCATTTTATATGGTGAATATGGTGGTCTAAGGTACCCTATTAAGTCTATTAAGTTAATATGTCAATTAGGTAGACTTTTAGGTGTATTTTAGAGTGTTTTAGTGATTTTATGATGCTTTTAAAGTGTGACTTATTGCTATGGCCGAAACTCACTTCAGCTCAAATGTGTGTTGCTTAAGCTTGAAAATGAAAGGCATTAACACATATAAGCTATGTGAGAGCAATTACTTAGTTCACCAATATGTAGCTTGCTATGAATGAAACCCAATCACAAGGGCAAGAACAACTTACCAACAAGAAATAAAAAACTAACACACTTATCTTATATTGATTAAGAGCATTAAGATCCAAGCATTAAGTGTGAGAAAGAAGATTTAAGTATTTTCCTAGACTACCAACTTATCCAAAAGCATTACTTTAAGTGTGTTGGCAAATGGCCTTAAGAGGTTATAGCTTGAAAGAGAAAAACCATTCACTTAACTATTGAAGCATTAAACATTCAAAGTATTAGATTTAAGCATGTAAAAGAAAGATCAATCTTTAAGAAGATTAAGCATGCAAATAAATCTAGATAAGTTGATTATGCCCAATAGGCTTAAACTAAGGATTAATATGTGTGAGATCTAGATCTAGAGTATTTTAAACCATTAAGCATTAGAGATCAATAGCACATACTAAAACCCTAGACTTACCACTTGGGGTATTCCTCTCCCAATAGGTAGGCAATTATTAAGCTTGCTTAACTTAGAAATAACTTGAGAAGAGGAGAGAGAAAAGCGAGCAAGAGAGATAAGCTAAGGAAAGAAACAAACAAAACCCAATAGACAAACCACTACCCCACGTCCTAGGTTTGGGAGATGCCCAACATCTACCAAACCCCACGTCTTAGAGCTCAAGAAGTGCCAAAAATTAAAAGAAATGCAAGATCTACACTTAACCTAAGCTACCCCAAGGCTCATACGTGGGAGGAGGCTGTACCACTCCTTCTCCCACACCAATGATCCACTAAACCAACAAGCAAAGAGGAATATCTATGCACAATAAGTCCTAGAAAATGAAGGAGAAGGTTGAGAAATAGCTACCATCTTGTAGGAGGGTCTTGGAGTGTTGTCTGGACGTTTTTGGGTAGCCAAACCCCTTCAACCAGATTTGAAACCTGCAAAAACCAGCAAGGTATCCTTAGTGGAAATGCTACACACAACAATACAAGTGAAGAAAAACTTTTGCTTTTTAGCGCAAATTTTTTTCTTAATTTTTTTTTATGAAAAATATAGATTTAGATGACCAAATCACTATGTTAAGCTAGCTGAGATATATATGGATGAACAACAATAAGAGAAGAGCAATAGATAGAGAAAGGAAGGAGTTTATATGTGTCTTAAGGGAAGACTCTTCCTTGAGGCACACCCAATAAGACTCTTGAAGCCAAACCTGCAAGATCTAACACAATGGCATGCATGCAATAGATAATATGGAGGGTGAAACTAATAAGATGAAATACTTGCACCCTATCTAGCTAACCACATATATAGATCTACAAGACTACTCTTTGCAAGATCTACTCAAATAAAATACTTTACCTAAGATCCACTCATGCCACCATCATATTAAATCAAAACAAATTTACCTCATGTGTTGAAAGAACAAAAATACTTGTTGCTCCTTCAAAATTCCTCCAAAGTTTCTCCTTTTTTATTACTCAAGAAAAGTCTCGGAGAAATACTTGCTCCAAAACCCTAAGAGCCAAAGAATGGAAAAGGTGGAACAAGAAGAGAGAGAGAGAGTGGAAAATCAAGTAGCATAACAATAGCTCAAGATATGGTGAGTGAAAGAGTGAAGTGAGGGTTCCTTTTATACTTTCAGAGGCAAACTCACCCCTCTTGAATCAATGCCAAGTGTCCCACACCAAGCAAAAGAGGAGATCTCAAGGCTAGGGCACACCATCTAGGGTTTATATCTTAGATCTAGGGTATAGATGGGTGTGGGGATGTTGGGATCAAGAAAAAAGAAAGTGGGAGGCTATGGGATACATGCCAAGGGAGAGGAAGAGGCCCCAACTAATAAAAATGATTTTTTTAGAAGATCAACAAGAGGGGGGGTGTACCTCTCCTTTGAGGGAACAAATTTTGGGGAAGATGAAAGGATAGGAGGTGAAGTAATGAGGTAGAGGGAGTGGGATCACTATAGGAGGTGACGTGGGGGGTAAGGGAAAGCACACTACCCAAGAGGGAGGCTCAATAACCAAGGAACACCCAAGGTGCCACGTCCCACCCTCAAAGAGGGCGCAACTTTCCCTTAGGGCGTCACTTTTTCAAGGGGGTGAGAGGGTGAGAAGTGAGAGAGGGTTAGAAAAGGTTGGGATAGGTAGGTTATGCTAAGGAAGTATCTCTCTAACCTTATTCCACCTTTTAACTCATTATTACAATTTTACATTTTTGCCATGTTTAGACTTTAGCAATTAAAATTGTTGTTTTTGACTGATTGACACTCTAGGTGGACAAACCCATAGCAAAAGTTGTCCAACTAAGCTGAAACTTGGTCTAGGGGTGTAGGGGGTGCTATTCCATTTCTTTTGAGCACAAATACCCCTATAAAAAACCCAAAGACCTAGTTTTTACAATTTTTGCTCAAAAATAAATAATTAATTAAATAATTAAACCTCCAAACTTAGGGAAATTTAATTAAAAATTAATTAATTAAAAAAAACTAACTTAGAATCGATGGAATTCCACGAGACTCTCTAAGATTTCTTGCATGGTCATTTACAATGATACCTAACAATAGTTACCAAAAGATAAACCCACTGGAATGCTGTTCACCACTTTGGAGGAATTATTGCAAGTGTGAGAGAAAAACTCAAGGGAAATCAATAAGGCTGAAAAGCCCAATTGATAACCCGAGGATAAAAAACCATCGGTGAAAGGAACTCTCCCAGTGAACGATCCCAAGGTAACTGACTTAGACATGATCCATGCAGACCTGTTACATTAATGACCCATGCAGGGGTGCGGAAATTCCAATTACAAAAAGAAGTGTTGGGGCCAAACATGCCCTGTAGAACCCAAAGTCTTCAACAAATTTGCATCTGATGATGCATCTCTTCATGGCACATGGAGTTGACCACCTATGTTGGAGACGTGGTCAACATCTGGCTCCACATGGGGACGTGTGTTCGATCTTCTCGAATGAGACAGAGATCATACGAAAATCCAACACCTACAAAACATAGTGCTCACTAATAACCAACATAAAAATACATACATACATAATGAAATAAACAAATGCTATAAACAACATCTACGTAGTAACTATAGTACAACATCTGTAATTTTACAAAATGAAATCTATGATACAAAAATTTCTAAGTACATATTAACATAATGAATGAAACGATACAAAATTAAAATACAAGGAAGGGTTAGAGATACGTTACAACCATCCATGTAATGGATGAAATGATGCCACAAGTGTCTGAAACATTCTTGTCCAGGATGACTCATAGAAGATCCCTTTCCAAGTTTTATCAACTTGGAACTTTTTGTGAGGAAGAACCAACCAAACTTCATGCTCCTTCCTTCCTTCAACCAAACATTGGAATATGACAAGCTGTGTAAACTTTGACTACTTTGTTGCTCATCATTGTCAAGGTGGGAGGCCAACCAATACTCATAATGATATGACATTGATAAACTGAACTTGCCTTCCATTTCCTCATAATTCTGCATTAAGTCCTCTTTTGTTTGAGAGGTTGAAGAAGAACACATCACCAGAACCATCCTACTATTTTCCTCAATATTTTCAAAGTTATCCTTCAAGAAGATTGGTTCCTCGGGAGGAGGGTGGGGACTTGAATCATCTAGATATTCAACATTTTCAAACTCAAGTTCCTTTATTTCCTCCAAATGAATGATTGGCTCATCCATGGATTCACCCAAGATTTCCCCATGAACGTCCTCATCTTTTTCTCCGTTAAGTTCAAGTTCAAGGGGGTCCTAGAGAGCCACACAAGGGGCAGCGCACCTTTCTCCAAGGATAGCGCACCAACAATAGATGATCAGATAGTCCAAACCCTAGCTAAGAGATAGTCCAAGACAAAACTAATCTGCTAGCTGCAGCAGCTGCAATGGCAGCTCTCCTCCAAACCTGTGCACAAAACTGGGCACTGCAGTGCGCACAAGTGCTGCTCTGCAATTCTGAGACTGCCTGCCGGAATGAAGACTGGCCTTCTGTATTTATAGTAATTATGGCTAACTGCCTGTGCCGACTTCTCATTCTGGGTATCTGTCTATTCAGTATATATTATTTCTTTTGTCCGACTTCTTTTCTTGGAGGCTAATAGCCTAATATAAATTATCTTCTTGAGCCGACAAGTCTCCTAAGGTTATTATCCAACTCATTAGGGTTTCTTCTTGCTTCCCAGAGTATTCTATTCTCGTCAGGTTTACACGTGGAGGTAAATACCTCCCGCAGCTACCATAATATCAACACAACCCCCCTTAGATTGCCTCTTCTGTTGAAATAATGTAACTGCAAAGAGTATTCTTATTATTATTGTTATATTATTCATAGGATCAATCCCCATTGTGGATTGATCATGTCGGTTATTATATTAGGACCAAATCCCTTTTTGCAGACTGGTCAACAGACAATTGTAATAGGTAGAATAAGAAGTCGGCCCCAACAGTTATTATTGAGGCCCAGAAATATAATAAAGGTGGGCTTACCCACCCAGAGTGAGAAGTCGGCCCTGCCAGTGAAGACACTTCACACGTGCCAGACTTGTATATATAGAGAGGCTAGCACCTCACTTTGACACACAACACACTTGCTCATTTCTAAGAGGCAAG
>ML781996.1:288819-301432 GCA_009831015.1 Picea engelmannii
CAACTTTTCTAAATGGTGTAATAGAAGAGGAAGTGTATGTGGAGCAACCACAAGGTTTTGAGACACATGGCAGTCAGTCACATGTGTGCAGATTGAAGAAAGCCTTGTATGGGTTAAAGCAAGCACCTAGAGCATGGTACGGTAGAATTGACAGCTTCCTGATGAGCTTGGGCTTTACCAAAAGTAAATAAGATTCCAAACTGTACTTCATGGTTGTGGATGGTGGACCAGTGATACTACTATTGTATGTGGATGACCTGTTTCTAACAGGAGAAGAGAAACTCATCACTGATAGTAAGAGGAAACTTGCTACATAGTTCGAGATGAAAGACCTATGCATGATGCATTACTTCTTAGGTCTAGAGGTATGGTAGAGACCGAGTGAAATTTTCCTTAACCAAGGAAAATATGTTGTTGAGATTTTGAAGAGATTTAGAATGATGGATTGCAAAGCCATGCCTACACCGATGGTGACAAATCTGAAGTTGTTGAGCGATACATCTTCAGAGATAGTGGATGGCACCATGTATAGACAAATGATTGGTTTGTTGATGTAGTTAACGAACACGAGGCCAGATATATGTTTTGCGGTGAACAAATTGAGTCAATTTATGGTTGAGTCGAGAAGTGTTCACTTGGTTGCAACAAAACGTGTGATGAGGTGCCTGAAGGGTACAATTGATTATGGACTTAGATATGCTTCAGATCACGAGATAAGCCTACAAGGCTTTACTGATTCATATTGGGCCGATAGTGTTGCAGACCGGAAGAGTACATCTAGATGTTGCTTAAGTATGGGATCAACTATGATATCATGGTTCAACATGAAGAAGTCTAGTGTGGTGCTCAGTACAACTGAAGCAGAGTATATAGCAACTTGTTCAACTAGCAGCAAAGCAGTGTGGCTTTAGAAGTTGCTTGCATGATTGTTTGATCCCGAGTTAGAGGCGACTTATATCTGGTGTGACAACCAGAGTTGTGTGAAGTTGATAGAGAACCTAGTGTTCCATGACAAGTCCAAGCACATCAAGATCACGTACCACTATATCAGAGATATGGTACAAAGGGGAGCAGAGAATCTCCAGTACATCGCTACAGATGAGAAAATAGCTGACGTGTTGACCAAGCCTCTGTCGAAAGTGAAGTTTGTTTACTTCATTGATGTACTTAACGAACACGAGGCCAAATATATGTTTTGAGGTGAACACATTGAGTCAGTTTATGGTTGAGTCGAGAAGTGTTCACTTGGTTGCAAAAAAACATGTGATGAGGTACCTGAAGGGTACAATTGATTATGGACTCAGATATGTTGCAGATCATGAGATAAGCCTACAAGGCTTTACTGATTCAGATTGGGCCGGTAGTGTTGCATATCGGAAGAGTACATCTAGATGTTGCTTCAGTATGGGATCAACTATGATATCATGGTTCAACATGAAGCAGACTAGTGCGGTGCTCAGTATAGCTGAAGCATAGTATATAACAACTTGTTCAACTAGCAATGAAGCAGTGTGGCTTCGGAAGCTGCTTGCATGATTTTTTGATCTCAAGTTAGAGGCGACTTGTATCTAGTGTGACAACCAGAGTTGTGTGAAGTTGACAGAGAACCTAGTGTTCCATGACAAGTCCAAGCACATCGAGATCACGTACCACTATATCATAGATATGGTAAAAAGGGGAGTAGTGAAGCTCTAGTATGTTGCTACAGATGAGAAAATAACTGACGTGTTGACCAAACCTCTTTCGAAAGTGAAGTTTATGTACTTCAGAGACAAGCTTGGTGTGGTCTAGAAGGACGTCCCTAGTAAGAGGAAGTGATGAGTTACAGTTGTGATCCAGGGCAACAGCTTCAACATGTGGCAAAAGCAACTCATTCACGAGCATGTTACAGCTACTCCATTGATTAAGCCCAGTACGTCGAGTTACTACTACTCTAGTGATTAAGCCTAGTACGTAGATGGCTACTCCAGTGATAAATCCTGCTACGTAGATGGCTACCCTAGTGATAAAGCCTGGTATGTCGATTTATTGCTACCCCAGTGATAAATCCTGGTACGCAGATTGCTACTCTAGTGAAAAATTATGGTATGAAAAGTTATTGACTGTGGCACGAGCAAGCATGACCTCACACAAGGGCAGTAGATGCCATGCCTTCAGGCCTGGTTAGTTACCTAAATTTTTAGTTGGTGGGCCAACTTGTGTGGTTGGAGGTGTTTCCTAGCCTTGGGCTAGATGGGTAGTGTGTGCACACTACATCGCCTAATCTTCGTGATTAGATGCCTGGTCATTGTGGACCAGTTTCCTGGTGTGCCAACCAGAGGTTACTAGTTCAATGTGGAACTAGATGCTAGATTCTGTGTGAGTTGGAAAGTGAAAGCCCCGTGATGACATAAAGCCCAGATGGATGATGAGACCCTGGACGCTGATATGGTTACAAAACTTCTTCAATATAGATTCATGAAAATTCAACAAGTCAATGATCAAGTGTACAGAAGAACAAAAGTAGTCATGATGATCATGCCAGAAGAATACCTTCCTTGCTAAGAGGGAGTGTTGAAGTTTGAGTAGCTTCAAAAGATATTATTATTATATTAATATTGTATTTGACCAAGAAAAAACCCTAAATATTAATGTTGTATTATATTTGTTAAGTTGGCCCTATTGTGCCTTTGTAAAAGTCAGCCCTATTGTGCCTTGACAAGTCAAAAGTAAATTAGAAGGGTAACGTGGACAGGTCGACCCTGACCTAATTCTGGGCAGTCCAACTAGTATTTATAAGAGGCCTAGCACCTCATTTGGAGACACACACACACAACTAGCTCTCTCATACAGTGTGCAAGTCTTGTAGAGTGACACAGATACAGAGGAGTGACTCAGCTACAAAGGAGCGGTGTCTTAGTAAAGTGTTTTGGTTATTTGGTGAAGGACTATCTTGGTGTAGTGGTGCGCTACTCTGTTCTGGTTAGGGTTTCTGGTGGATCTTTTGTTTTGGTGAGATCTCTCTTGAGAGAGACATTGTACTTGTTGAAGAATCTATATTGAAGAAGCTTTACTGGGTTTTCTCCCCCAAGAGGGTTTCCCAAGATAAATCTCGTGTATAATGTGGATGTCTTTCTTTCAGTGATCCTTATGCATGTAGTTATTGTTTTAATAGACTAAAGTTAAAGAATATTATACACACTTAACTTCTTAAGAAGAGTTTTAACAACTTAAACATTACCAAATGATAAATCATGGAGTTTCAGATTCATTCAACTCTTCATGAATATATACACACAATGATAGATAAGAGGGAGGTGTTAGAAGTAGGTTGTCATTGCAATCCATTTATTTTCTATTAGGACAATTTTAGAAAGCATTGCCTATGCAGGCTTCAAAAATTTATTGTCAGTGTTGGTTAACTCATTAGCCTATAGAAATATAGCTATACCGCAAGCTACTATTACATATATCCTTATTGTGGGATTTTGTTCCACATTATTAATTTCTCTACTCAACTATGTAGAGATCTTGTTACCAATTCGTAATTCTCTTAATGAACATAGTCTCCATAGTCACACAAATTTCTTCCTTCGCCATGTAAAAAATATAAATCTTTGATTAATGTTGCAACAATTTTGGAATGGCACAACATATCTTACAGTATTGAAAATTGATTTCCATTTCACATACTGTATTATTAGAATTTCTAGTAGTTCTTGAGACTTTAGAGTTCTGTTTCTGAATTTTTATTTTTGATAGAAGTAGCACATTCCCAAAGTTATAAAAAAAAGTGGTATACAAATGCCATTAAACTAAAGTCTTTATGTTTTTCATCATGGTCCATTTAGTTGCTATACTTGTCTTTACTTTTGCTTAAAGTTTTTTCATGCTTGGTTAAATACTTTGTGATTAGGTTATGGATCTCCTATTTTGGATGGTTGTGGCCAATAATCTAGCTTCAATCATTACCTTTCAGAGGGCTTGTCCTTACAAAATGGAAGCTCCAAGTTTGTATGGATTCCTAGTGATCAAAGAAGGTTGTTTTCTCAAGACACTACGAATTTTGTAGAAGCAAGCGCAAATAAAATAACTATAGGACCTCCAAAGTTTGTTGCAAAAGACAACAAGCCAATTACTAATACAATTAGAAAAGTAACTTAATTAAGATAACCAAGAAAACAATAGATTTTCCTGTGCACAACTCTGAACAGTAGAGAAGATTTGGGAATCTTTTATGAGGAAAACATAAAGCTTTCCCAAGAGTTTAATGGTCACCCTGGAGTAGAGGAGACCCATATCCATACTGGAGTAATAGAGGACTGGGACTTGGTACTTACTAGAGAGAAACCAACATTGGTAAGGGGAAGTCGTCGAGGGACTGTGTAGTAGAGAAGGGGCTTCCATGTGTAGAGGAAATCCAGTTGAGAAGGTACCTGATAAACTCATGGAGGTCTTGAGCTCAGTGGGAAGAGGGCAACTTCTATTGTTTCCATAGGAGTGAAGGAGAGTAACCTTCTAGAACTATTTCTTGATTTGGAAGTCAGCTAAGTTAGTCCCCTGGTGGTATCATGTCTTGGTATGGGGGTGGCATGTTGTAGAAAAGTATAGTGCAACATAACCTACAGTTGGGTGGAAAGGAATTTCCCCTCAGTTTGTTGACTGGTTAAACTCATTATTAAATAGATAAGTGTTTTTGTTTGTTATGTCTATTGTATGCTTAATATTGATAGACTGTATTCTATTTATGAATGAAGATTTGATTAAATGTGAGAATGATGAATTCCTGAGTAAAATGGAGTAAATGGAATTTTCTTTCATTATTAATGGTTAACTGTAAATGAATGAATGAGGGAAGTTCAATACAGGTCAGTATTCCTGTAAATTGCCTAGCCCTTGAATGGAAAGCTTGCAAGATACACAATATTCATTGGGTGTTTGGGCAGAGTATCCTTGGGTGCTAGGGAAGTGGTCTAGTAACCTGAGAGAAGTGAGTAAACCCTTGTAAGTGAGAATGCAAGACTATTAAGTCCTAGAATGTCCTTTAACCCTATGATTTTTCCCTGCTCTTGAATGGAAAGCTTGCAGGATGCAAGATCTTCATTTGGGCTTGACAAAGTAGATTACTCATAGTAGGGTGTAGAATGGTTTATGAGTCCAAGGGAATTAGGTTAAACTTTGGTAGAGAGTGAGAGCCTGGGAGGACTATTGGATTGCTAAATCCTCAAGATTACCCTTAACCTTGAAGAAAAACCCATGTTTGAAATCAGAGGATGCCGATCGTTGATGCGGTGGGGGAGGAAGATCCCAATTGTTGGTTAGAGATTTGGGCCTTGGAAGATATCCTATTGGAAGGAAAGGTCATAGGAGAATCAAGGGTGTGAAGTCACGATGGGATTCCGATGGGAAGACCCCAAGTAATTGTGGGTTGTTGATCTATCGAAAGTCAATTCGATGAGATCTAGACCATTGGAACCCGAGTGTGAGACTATAAGTCTATCGGAAGGTAGATAGTCGTAGAACTAGAAAGAAGGCCTAGGAGAGGGTTCTGATGGAGGAAACTTGATGGCGAGAGTCCTAGGATGTGAAGACCATAGATCTATCAAAAAGGATGTCAATGGATTTACAACTGTTGGATCTTAGATGATCCAATCCAACAAAGAAGACTTAGATAAAGAGAGATGATGGTTAACTGTCATGCACCTATAGGACTCTGAGTGAATCCTGGCCATTAGTTGGGACGAACTAATGATTGTCGGAGTAGTCCCATCAGAGAGAGGTGAATGAGAAGCCTTATGATCACTCGGAATGGGAGCATTCCAATGGCGGAAGACTCTGAGTGGATAGTAGTTGTTGATCCATGGGATGGGAGGTCGATATAACCTCAACCGTAAACTTGTTGAGGGTCCCACCTTCTCACGCGATGAATGTGTGATAGAGGAGGTGTTAGCTGTCGTGCAATTTGAGGTACTGATTTAATCTGGACAATGGATTTCTTTAGTTGAAGATCGTTGGATCTGTCAGAATAGGTCCATCAGAAAGACGCGATCAGGATGGATTTGTGGAAGAGATAACCCTCTTTCTCGATGGGTAGATAGCCTGATTCACTGCCCACTGTTGATATGGTTGGGCAAAGAACGTCCCAACCGTCCAATCGAAAGGGTTGGTGCTGTTAGATTTTCATTAGTTTTGTTAACATTAGATTTACCATAACATTTTTATCTTATTTTAACATTCAATAACCATATACCGAAATATATAAGAAACAAATAAACAAGCACAAGAAGACACAGATTCATCTTGGAAAAAACCCAAAATCAGGGAAAAACCCAGCCAACTTTTCTCAAAGAGAATCTTTCTAATATTCCAATACAACCATGAACAAGCTCTATTCACAAGAGAAAACCAAAATGAAGAAACCTTGATAACAAATACTTATCTCTTCTTCTTATCAAACCCTAGTGAGGGTATACAACTGAGTCACCATAGAACTAGTGCAAGATAGGCGCATCACTAGAGAAAGATAACGCACCACAAAACTGGCACAACTGGTAGCTGCAACTGCAACTGCTCTTGACAACTGGCACAGAGAAACTGGGAAGCACCACACAACCTTAGCGCAACTCTTCCAGAGGTAGCGCACAAGAAAGACCACCAAGAGCCACCAAAAATATCCTTCCCCAAGTGGGGCGGACTCTCCAAGAGAACTAGAACCCAAAAATAGTGAAACTGCCACAACCGCAATTGCTACCTGCCTAGTGCGCACTGCAGAAGGAGAAATGTCTGACTGTACAACTGAAATGATCCAACCATGTATTTATACTAATCTAGGCATCTGTCTGGGGCCGACTTCTTATTTTGGGTCTTCATATTTACTTTATTATTTTTTTGGGCTGACTTCTCTTCATGGAAATCATATTTCCACTTTATTATTTTCCTAAGGAACGACTTCTCTTTTGAGGTGTTCTTCACCTGTTCAATGGTCTTCCTTTGACTTTTGGAATCTTATTCTTCTCTAAGAAAAGTTGTCCAGGAGGGAATACCTCCCGCTGCTACTAAAACATCAACACTCCCTATTAGCTAGGGAGGTATTCTTTCAAGATGTTTTCTTCTAATAGTCCCAACACTACCACCATAGTATTAGGACTATGTTGCAATCATCTAGTAGCCCAAAGCTCTACTACCATGCCATCCAGTAGTACAAAACTACCACCATAGTCTCATGACTATGTTGCAATCAACTAGTATCCCCAAGTGCTATAGTGGGAAAACCCCCCTATGGACTACACTTGGGTTCAACATGTAGGTAGAGCTAACCGTCTAAAGTCTCCTACTTTTTAACAATTACCTCGACTATATCCCACATTCATGCATAAAACACAAAGTAAAAAGATCTGGTAACTCTACCTTAAACTCCATGTCCAGTGTTGATCCTTTTACGTTCAGTTGTTCCTCGACTACAAGTCTCCTCCCAAGGCCGACCTGTATTCACAAACAAACAAACAAAGAACTATGAACATGCATATTATATATGAATTAGTGGGTTAGATGTCATAATAAAACATGAATCAAACATAAAGATTGAACACATCATATGTCGGGACAGAAAAAGTACTTATTTTTATCAATCTCACAAAGTCACTTACAATGAGATCGACGACTGCTCCTTGAACCTGGTCCAAGCTCCTTGTCACCAAGATCCAACTGCTTCCACGTATATTTCTCCTCTCATTATTCTCTCTAGGGAAATGGCATAAGCTTATGAATGAGGAAAAAGGCAAGGATAGGGAATTCTGGTTCAAAACTCACAATGTGGTTGCAAATTCTTGGGGCAAGGGGGAAAAGTGAAATGGGCAGAGTTTTACTGTTCTTATGCTTAGATTTTGAATGAGACCCCAACACCTCCTTTTATATGACAAAAGGATGGTTATTCGGTTGGGTGATGGGCTATAGGTGGTGGAACAGTTGGGAAACTACCCAATAGCCCGTAATCTCAACGAATTCCTTGCAACTTTTTAATTTTTGAAACTTTTGTGAGTATACGCGGGCTGTAGTGGTGCAGATAGCGTACGTACGTAGGCAGTAATGATGCATCTAGCATACATATGCGGGAATTAATGGTGCAGGGCACATACATCTTCAAAAATGGTGTTTTTAAGAGGAGCTACTCAGTGATGGCTTGGCAAAAATAGCAAGTAAGATGGCCTGATGCCAGGTATGCATATATGGTGCAATTTAGGGTTATAATAGATTCCCCCTAATGTGTGAGGTTAGAAGAGCATATGATGGCTGAAACACATTACAAATCCTTACCAACGTACGAAGCAAGTGAGCCCAAGACTAGAGTTCAGGAGGTGCCATTTGCAAAATAACAATTGTCTCACCGAGGCGGGCATACCCATGCTCGAGATGAAGTAAATCATGGTTGCCAATGAAACACACTACAGATACATGTCATATAACTATATAAAGTGTAGCCCCGAGAAATACACAGCGGATCTACATCTCAAAATCAAAGATATACATATATAATATCCATCTTCAAGAAGCCAACGTCGCCTGATGGCTGGAGATGAGGCCTTCATAACTCAAGCAAAAAATTCAAGATCTTCACAAATCAGGTAGGAGTGTAATGTGAGTGTATGAAATCACTACTCAGAGGTCTTCAACGACTCGTCAAGGAACATACAAGAGGATCTCGGTGATCAGGCAAAGAACTTCAGTGATTTCAAACAAGGACTTGATTGGACTTTCAGGATGGTCGGGCATGAGGGTAAGAGACAAACTACAGAAGGGTCGACTCAGGTTGAGTAAAAACTTCCCTTGGAAAATATCATGACATATGATCAGACTCAGGCAACATGACATTGACATAAGTTCACGATGTAGGAGGTAACACAAACTCTCCATCTGTTTGGAAGAATAACCAAATGGAGGAGGACACAGCTCTATGTAGTGAGAAAAGCTTCCTAAGGTCATATTAAATCCCAGAGCTTGACGAACAAACAGAAGGATGTACTTTGTCCAAGGGAGACTCATTGTGCTGCCATAGAAAGAAAATACTTTTCCCATCCTCTTTTTGGGGTATATTTGATTTTTTTGTCTTTTTCAATAATTTTGGAAAGCTTGAAAAAGAATAAAAGAATGCTACGTTACAAAGGAGGAACGAGTGTCGCAAGCATACTATTTCCAAGCGTTAGGAACACACTAATGCTTAGAGCAAGGAGACATGTGCAGGGAAAGGACACTTGGGAAAATTCCTCCATGGGTCAAGGTGTTAAAACGTAGAAGCAAAGTGTTGCAAGGCTTGCGTATAAGGCATGCTTCAATGGTTCAGTTGAGAGCAACATGGTGCTGGCATTAGGACAAAAATGTAGGGATGCAAATGCGATTGATAGGAAACAATGAAATCCCCTTCAATGTATTTTTTATGAGCCCAGAGAAGGTAAGCTCGGTGGTTTTTCATTTTTAGAGAGTCTGAAAAGGCATAAAAGAAGACTCCGTTGGGGTACCTTTTTCGAAGGTAGTCTAGTCGGTTCGAAAAAGGGGTAAACTAGCAGCGAAAAGACGTCTGTTCAAAACCATTTTAACAAGTGTGACAAAGACAAGATCACTCGACAATCTTTTCAATTTTAAGGAGTCTGAAAAGAGCTTAACTATGGACTCGTTGCCTTTTTCTAGATTTAGTCTCCTTAGCCTGAAAAAGTAAAATTTACTTAGGATAACTCTCCTGGCGAAACGAATCTCCTGAGGTGTACCTTTTTCCTCCTTAATCTACAGACTGAAAAAAGGGTTAAACTCATGCCAGTAGATGTTTTTCTGAACCAATTAATGAGTGTGAAAGAACAAGGTCACTCAACGATCTTTTCAATTTTAAGGAGTCTGAAAAGAGCTTAACTATGGACTCCGTAGGGGGTATTCTTCTGGACCAGTTTAACAAGTGTGAAGAAACAAGGTCACTTGGCTATCTTTTAAATTTTAGGGAGTCTGAAAAGAGATTAACTATGGACTCTGTGGGGGTTCATTTAGTCCCTCAGGCCCGAAAAGGGTTAAACTTATATCTGAGAATACTCTTCTAGCGAACCAGAGTTCCTAAAGTATACCTTTGTTTGTACAGTTGACTGTCTGGATGAAAAAGGGGTAAACTACCGCCGGACATACGTGCCTTCAAGTTTTAATTTGGTGAGCGTGAAGGGAAACAAAATCGCTCAACAATCTTTTCATGTTTATAGATTCTGAAAAGGGCTTAAAGAAGACTCATTTTGGGAGTCCCGAGGGTGAGGCCAAGAGTGATGACATATCAGACATATGAGGCTCAAACTCATAATCAGGAAAAGACTAGCAAGGAATTCCAAGCCTAAAGTCATTAATGATGGCATGGACACCAAAATGCAACCAGGATCTACCTAGGGCATCCATGTAAAGAAAGGCTCTACCACTAAATTACTACACTTCTAAAGCAGCAATGACGGTTTTGTGTCGCAATTCAGTGGGATTGATCCTATGGAAAAGCAAAAAAGACAACGAGATGCAGAAAGGAGGTGGAATCCTAACTTAGATGCAAAAAGTTGGAAAAAAGACTTTTACCAAAGGACCTTCAAAAGTGACCCATCTCTCAAAAAGTTTTCCAAACCAAAAGTGAAGTGTATCGTAATATCCAATGAGAAACTCAAGAACCATACTTAACAACTTTCAAATCAGAAAAAATGAGAAAAGGGTCCAAAAAAATGACAAAAATGGGCAAAAAGCCAAAAAGCACCCCATAAATAGAAGCTCGTAGCTCATTATCACCATTGCAAATTGAAAACTGACCAAAAAGACAAAAACACCCCTTTGCTAAAGAAGTTGATTCCGGGAGCTTCAGAGGATGAAACGAACTTTCGCTCGGACCAAGTAAGTACAAATCAACCCCTCTTGCATTTCAATACTTCTTTCTTGCATTAATTTTAGTTTTTTGGGGGGCACACACTCTTAAAAAGGGGCGGCCCTACGTGTATGTGGGTTGTCCAAGGATAACCCGCTTATGCCCGCAGACAGAAAATATTATGCCTGCGTGCATATGCGACTGTGCTCACTACAACCCGCGTACACCCTGAAAAAGGTAAAGAAAAGAGAAAATACAAGGTCTAACTCCCCTTTGAACTTGTCATTGACAGGATGGACGTCCACTGGAGAGAGAGGGAGCATCAGGATATATATATCTTGGTCGATGAGGACCCTGCAGCCATGGCTGGACTGAGACAATGCGGGTTGTGGAAGTTCTTTTGGTGTCCATTCATGAGGGCACAACCTAGGCTGTTGAATGCCTTGGTGGATTACTGCCACCCCGACACTGAGGCGCTTATGCTGGAGGGGTAGTCGTTGACTCCAACAACTGAGGACATTTACTTTCTGACTGGCCTCTCGAGAAGAGGGGAACCAGTCAACTTGCATACTTTCCCCCTTGGGCCTCATAACATTGCTGAGTTGATCGGACTACATTGCGAGGCTGGCATTGAGAAAGTAGGTTCTCAGGTGTCGATCCACAAGATTTCCAACCTATCACTGAAGGTGATATTTTTTCTTATTGGGCAGATTATTGGATCCGCGACCTTACATCAAACCTCCCGGGCGCACATGCATTATGCGGTGCAGTGCTTAAATGCACAAATTTTCGATTGGAGCACGACCATGCTAGACTGCATGAAGACTCACCGAGTGTCATGGGTGGAGCAACAAAAACTTTGGATTTGGGACCATTTTGTGCTCAGTCTTCTTTGAGAGGTTACCCAGTTTTAGTCCACAAGAGACAATACGGGGGCATGTGTCCTCCATCCCAGCAGTGTGTAGATGCGCAACGTTGCTTCCACGACCGGGGGGAAGGACCATAGAGGCATTCAATGATGGCCATGTTAAGGGGTTTGTAAAGGTCTTTTTCCTAAGGATGAGCCATTGGAACAAGGGGAAGGGTACCTTGGAAGAGGGTTTTGACAACGAGAGACTTGAGGGGAGGCCTTCTTTGGTAAACCTTAGAAGGTTTGAACCTCCTAGGGGAAAAAGCTATGTTACCAGGAAATGGATATAGATATAGATCTGGATATGGATCCACTATATTTTTGAAAAGACGGGATCCAGATACGGCGGGGAAACGCCACGTACAAAAGATATAATAATATATTTTTATTTTTTTTATATATATTCAATGTTAAGAATAAAAAACATTTTTGAATCACAACATTAGAACTGATATCATTAGATAATTTGTAATTATGTAGACTGAAATCATGATGCATCATCTCATATAAAAAGGGTAATAGTAAATACAAAATTAAGTGTCTCATCACAGAACACTCTACTAGTATGATAATGTCTAGTAGGTCCAACTACATATCATGAAATGGGTCTACATCCTCATCATTCACATATTGCAACTCTACATCATGAATAGACGAGGGGCATCCAGGAATGTTGGAAGCTGGAGCAAAAGTCTGGACTGGTGGTTGGACATCCTCAAGTAGGTTGAGGTGAGACGTGGCATTAAGTGTCATGTTTAAATCGGAGATCTCAAGTTCCACATTCCACATCTTGCTTGGAACCTTCTTATACTCTGGAGTGGAATGTGATAGAAGGCGGAGGTTGGAATGAACATACACAA
>ML781996.1:317945-335819 GCA_009831015.1 Picea engelmannii
TGAGTGTGTGTCTAAATGAGGCATTGGCCTCTCTTATTTATACAATTCTGGCACATGTGGAAGTGTCTCTTCACTGGCAGAGCCGAATTCTTCTTCTGGGTGGTTATAACTACTTTAATATATTCTGGTTGGGCCGACTTCTCATTCTGGGTGGTTATAACCACTTTAATATATTTTGAGGCCATCTTTTCATTTAACCTATTACAATTAGGGTTTGACCAATCCACAAAAGGGGATTTGGTCAATTATAATGCCCGACATGATCAATCCACAAAAGGGGATTGATCTAATCAATAATGAATATATTTTATCTTTATCCACAAAAGGGGATAAGAATATTCTTTGCAGTTACACAATATTTTAACATTAAGCATTCATTATCGTTTATTTTTGTAGGTCCCCTTTTTCTTACAGAGAAGCATTTCATTGCTTTCTTGAGGATCCCTGGGCGAAGCATCTAGAAGGAGTATATCTAGGATTTTATCTTTTTAGCCAACAACAATCCCTCTGGGCCTTCAACCCCTTCTTCCCATGAAATGAGGTACATGCCCTTCTTGGGTCATTAAAGTTAAAGGGCCTAGAAGAGGACAATATGATGGGAGTGTAATGAGAGGAAAGTGGCAAGTATGGCCAGGAATGGTACGATAACCCCTTAAGGGACCCCTAGTCACAAACCTTTCCCAAAGGTTGGCCACTTACTAGGAAATCTATGACACTCACCAAGGTGAAACAAGGTCAAAGGCATAATGTCCAAGCAGGCGTTTTATAATCAAAAGCAACTTAAATACAACATGTTTAAATGACTTAAATATTAGGGTGATTACCTGCCATAATAACTGACTTGTATCACATGGACAAAAACCCATATACCTTCCAGAAGCTAGTTGGTGTGGTGGATGTGCTGACAATGGATCAGACTATGGTGATAGAGTGGGCTTCTATATGTGCAAGTGAACATTGTTGGTCATGTAGTCTCTCGACACTCCATATCTGCAACCTGGGGGCCTCAAGACATGATATCCTTAGTTATCCCACAAAATGGGGATAAAAAGTAGCAGATAAAGAAGCACAAGAAGACACAAAGATTTATCCCGGGAAAACCCCAAACTTGAGGAAAAACCCAGCCAACTTTTCTTAGAGAGAATCTTTCTAATATTCCAATACAACCATGAACAAGCTCTATTCACAAGAGAAAACCAACAATGAAGAAACCCTGATAACAAATACTAATCTCTTCTTCTTGTCAAGGGTAGACAACTGAGTCACCACAGAACTGGCGCAAGATAGGCGTATCACGAGAGCAAGATATCACACCACAGAACTGGCACAATTGGTAACTGGTAACTGTAACTGCAACTGCAATTGCTCCTGATAATTGGCACGAAGCAACTGGGTAGCACCACACAACCTTAGCACAACTCTTCTATAGGTAGCGCACAAGAGAGACCACCAAGAGCCACCAAGAATATCCTTCCCAAAGTGGGGCACACTCTCCAAGAGAACCAAAACCCAAAAATAGCGAAACTGCCACAACTATAGCTGCTAGCTGCCTAGTGCGCACTGCAGAAGGAGAACTGTCTGACTGTACAAATGAAATGATCCAACCCTGTATTTATACTAATTTGGGAACCTTTCTGGGGACGACTTCTTATTTTGGGTCTTCATATTTACTTTATTATTTATGTGGGCCGACTTATCTTCCTGGAAATTATATTTCCACTTTATTATTTTCCTGTGGGTCGACTTCTCTTTCGGGGTGTTCTTCAATTGTTCAATGGTATTCCTTTGACTTCTGGAATCTTCTTCTCTAAGAAAAGTTGTTCGGGAGGGAATACCTCTCACTGCTACCAAAACATCAACAGGTTCTTGGTCTGTGTAGAATTTTTTGAAGTAGTTTTGCAATGGACGTTTGGGTGTTGAATAAGTAGGTTAGATGCAACTGGATGTTGTGATAAGAGAAGTTCTCATGTATGACATAATGAACAAGGATGCTAAAGATTCAACTCGATTTTTGAGATTCTAAGGAAAATAAAATTTTACATCCCACCAACCTAAGGTGATTTAGGGGGTTTGGTGTGTTACAAAGTTACAGAAAGCAAAGTTCAAACTCTAGGCTTGAATGGGTCGCCAAGACTGCATGATTGTTTAAGAAAATTCATATTATTTAGTAGAAATGCATGTTTTAATGTTTGATGATTTAACCATGTATATGAATACCGATAGTGGTTCTGAATAGGAAATGGAGTCCTAGCTCAGGATTGCCCAAAATAGATTGATGTTTGAGAAGGTCGAGAATTTATACCAATGATTTTGATGTAATGGTTAATAGTGTTTCACTATTTCAGCACATGGGGCGTATTGAAAAGGAAGCAGAGGTGAATGGTGCAACATAGCATGGAGGGCACCTCACTTTTCAGAGATGAAGACTATGATGGTAGGAGGGCTAGAAGAACCCCTCCAGATTTAGAGCCACTGTCAGAAGTTTGAAAGCAGACAATGAGAGGCTCATGAGAGCTCAGGCCAAGAATGAAAAGTTGAATGCAGTGTTACTATAGAGTTTATCAGAAATTCAGAAGCATCTGCAACAAGGTCCAATCACTGGTAATGAAGAGCTAAAGTAGTCAGAGAGATTGAAGACCCTTTCGGATGCCCATAAGTATGGATTAGCTCATAGTAATGTAAGAAGAAGTTCTTCCAAGAAAAGACATTTAGATGCTAAGAAGGACAAAGCTAGTGGAAGTGTTTCCATAAAGTCATCTAGTGGGAAGGCCACTAGTGAGGATTTGTCCAGCAATGACGTCGAATCAAGTGTTCCTAGGAAGAAGAAAAAAAGACACTTACATAGTTCTCTGACAAAAGAATTCAAGAAGGCTAAGTCACCTACCTTCGATGTAGAAATCAAGAAAGGTGAAAAAGTCGAGGCTTGGCTATTGGGGATGATAAAGTATTTTTACATACACAACTACTTGGAAAATATAAAAGCAAAGATAGCCATCTTCAATCTAAACGAAGGAGCTTCCATATGGTAGAAGGACCTCAAGGAAGTCAAGGGATTGAAGGAAAGAAAGTTGGCCTGGAAACAATTTAAGAAGTATTTTAGGAAGGCGTACCTATTAGAGAAGCACTTTGATGGAAAGATCAAGGAATTCCATGAACACAAGTTGGGGAAACTGACCATGGATGCATATGCCAAGAGATTCTTGGAGTTGTTGAGGTATGTTCCTAACCTCAAGGATGGGAAAGCAAGGATACAACTTTTCCTCAGTGGGTTACCACAGTCCTATCCAGATAGGATTTAATTTGACGAGCCTAAGACCTTGGAGGATACCATTAGGAAGGCTAAGTGTTGTTATGACCAATCTAAGCACAAACAAGAGACTTTTAAGGATTGGAAGAGAAAGGATAAACGAAGATTCCAGAGGAATGGATTTAAATCATCCCCATACAAGAACCCGAAGAAAGGTGTTCAATTCGATCGACTGAGTAGAAGCGTGCACCAACAGAACTTTCCATCTTAGAGTGGAAATAGGATAACAGAGCAAGCAAGAGAAAGAGTAGAGGAGCCAAAGAAAGGACCTCTACAATGTTTGGGTTGCAGAGAGGCATGTTATCGCATAGTTTGTAGCTAGGTCTAAAAGGCTAAAGGATAGAGGCCAAACTGGCGAAACAGGAACCTACCCCACCCAATGTCACCTCAATGGGGAGATTCTTTCTATTTAGGGTGGTTAACCCAGGGGAGACATCCCCGATAATCTGGGGTTTTGAAGAGGCTGAAGTATAAAGGACAAGGCAAGAGTTCCTCCTCACAGATTACCACCAAGGTCAGAAAGTCTGGCTAATCAGCCAATAAATGAAGTGTATGCCCAGATGAGAACACCTGCCCAAAACAAGACAATAGAAAATAATATATGTAGACTATAATTCAGTGGGTTAGTACTTCATGTGACTATCTCACAATTATATATAAGCAATGAAACAACAGATATTAATGAGATCAATGTTTTATCAATATAGCAATGAAGAAGTATCAATTCATCAATAACTATTGAGATGATGATGCTAACAATGTATCTAACCAATCCTTTACTTAATAAATGCTTTCAATCATCATCTAAATGCTTATCATCAAAATTTGATGCATCAAGATGGAATAACCAAGTGTGACGTCAGCCTAGTTAGGGTTAGCTTAGTTAGTTAGGGTTTCAAAATTTAAAGTTTTGAGAGTTGGTTTGAGCATTATCACTTCAACGTTGTGTGTCTAAGATCAGTGCCTAAGGGTGGATGGAGTCAAGTAAGGAGAGGACGCAAATTTAAAGGGATGAAGGATAAGGACAAAAGGGAAGGGTTCTAGAGTGCTACAATGGCAGGGCTCTAGAATCAAAACCCTAGGGGAAAGAGGCTCACTCCGGTGTTTCTTAAGCAAGGCCTTGTGCTCTTTCCTCCTTCCTTAGGTCAAACTTGGCAAAATGGATAGCAATTGAGAAGAGCTAAAACAAGAGGATCAGGTGAGGGAGAGTGTTGCAATGGCAAGGTTCTATCACTAAAACCCTAGAAGATGGACAACCCTAGGTGTAGATAACCTAGGCCTGGGACGTCACCCTCCTTTTAACCTTTAAAGTAAAATCTAGCTTAAGGGAAGAAGTGAGAAGAGTGTAGCAAAGGCTAGGCTCTTTCTTCCTTCTTCAATGGCTAAAAATTTCTCTCTAAGGGGACATGAGACAAGGACCTACTTGTGTGCTTGTCACCTAGGGTTTTAAAATCAGCAAATTTATAAGTAAATGCAAGAATATAAACCTACAACAATTCAATTAAGAAGTTTTGCAAGAAAAACACTTACATATCATGATGAAAAGCATATGCAAACCCTAGTTGTAAACCTTCCTTCAAGAGAAATGCCAAACATGCCAAGAAAATCCTTCCATCAACAAGTGTGCCTCACTTTAAAAGACCAAATACCCAAGTAGGACGCAAAAATCAGACCTCACAAGAGAGTGAATTGTGTGTTATGTTCAAATGAGGGAAAAACA
The DNA here is from genome assembly GCA_009831015.1 of Picea engelmannii. Lineage (NCBI taxonomy): Eukaryota > Viridiplantae > Streptophyta > Pinopsida > Pinales > Pinaceae > Picea > Picea engelmannii. The sequence continues at coordinate 322,973 of ML781996.1, forward strand.
TCCTCAATATATAGTATCTCATGACCCATAATTAAAATTAAGACATTAAAAATAGCTGACAAGGATAATAACCAAAATCATATTGTTTCTACATTAAATGCTAAGTAAAAGACCTAAATGAGCAAAAAGTGAGACGTCAAGCCCCTTTGAGGGAGTCTAGCGTCCAAAAGTCAAACGTTAGCCCTTCCTGGGCTCCTCCAAGATGCTACACATGCCAGCCATCCTGTCAAACTGCTACATGCTTAAGGAGACGTCAAGACCTCCTGGGTGATGTCCTGGTCATCAAAAGGAAAATGTTCCATCTGAAGTGGGTCAACCCCCCTGAGATGGGCTCAGCCAAAGTGTCCTGGATGGAACGTCCTTCTTCTTCTCATGTGCAAAGGCTCGACCAATCAGCGTCTTGTCTTTGCCCCTGATGGGGTCCCAACAACCATCTAATGGGCTCTTCATCCCCATGGAGGTCCGAGCTAATCATCTCCCCATGTGTACCGGTCCAACTGGTACCTGTTCGTCGGGCATGGCCCTGCATATCAAAAAATTCGCCCTCCATGGGCTCATTAGTCACAAGAATCATAGCAATGTCAATCGTGTTCCATCATTAATTTTATCAAATACATCCATAAAACCCTTGATATATCAATCAATAGCTCAAAGACATTACAATGAACTACAATACAAAGCCAAGGAAAAAGACAAAATACCCTATTGGGCCAGCATTCATAAGAAAAAGAAAGTCTCCAGAGGGTACCATCCAAGCCATGTAAAATGAGGTGATGTGGTCAAAGGATGTCTAGACATACGGGTAGAGTGGGAGACAGGGATGCATGATATTACCTGTGGGTGCCTTTGTAGAAGGTGAGTTATACCCGTCATGGATGCAATTCTTTCCAAGCCCTTTATTGCCTTTATTCTTTTCTTTTCTTTATTTCTTTTTCTTATTTATTTTATTTCAAGGTCTAACTAGAGGACACTGCCTTGGCGTGGTGACCAGAGCTGACAGTGTTACCCACAAATACTTTCATAGAGATGATAAGGTTGGCTCGTGATGAGACCCCCTTCCCTTGGCCATGCAACCAAAGGTCACTACCCTGGCATGGTAACCAGATAATGGAAATGTCATACTGTTAGGTACCCATGAACATAATAGGCTAGCTCGTGATGAGACCCCCTATCCTCTTGGCTAGGTCTTGTTTTGTTATTTTTCTTCGAGTCCCTCTTATTTCTTGCTGAGAGGCCTTTTATTGCATTCTCGGGGATCCCTGGGTGAGGCATCTCTAGGTTTCATTTTTATGGATTTTAACTTTTACCAGCTGCTTTTACCTCCTAGGCCTTTAGCCCCTTCTTCCCACGAGATAAGGTGTAACCCCACAAACAGATCATCCTAATGTCCAGACTAGGGGAATGGGCAGACGAGTGGGAGATAAGATGTAAAAGTGATGATATGATGGGAGCGGACGATGGCCCTTCAGAAATCCCCCTGGTGGCAAACCAAAACCTATGGGTACAAGCTTGCTAGGATACCCCGTCAATCCCCCCAACCATGGTCAAGTGAGTCAATGTAAGATCCAATCAGTCGTCAGAAATAAAAGGAATTTGATGCATATATCTAAAGGTTATAATGATAAAAAAAATGACACATACCATGATACCTGGACCAATTACCTCATGGAGAAAGAGTCTTCTCCACTACAAGTCCAAGCCGAAGGTGATGGGTGCTGATGTTGCTGACAAGACAAGTCCGATGAAAGAGAAGAAAGATGGGTCCTCCAGGTCCATGCTCAGGTCAATCCTCCTCTCGGTACTCCATGTCTAGGACCTGTGGGCCTCGACACATGATCTCCTAGTTATCCCTAGAAATCGGGGATAACAAGGCACATTTGTTGAAAGATTGCCCTCACAGACATCATGACAACAAAATAGTTTATCGTGTTCAGACAGCTACTACAGTCAATGATGTGGCCAAGGGTGTGCCAAGAATATATGCAGTTGTGGAGAATCGACAAGCATATCACCAAGATTTTGTAGTGGAGCTGGAAGGTAAAATTGCCAACCAATCCATTTATATTTTGATTGACCCTGTTTCTAATCTTAGTTATTTTTCACCTCAATTTGTTGAAGCATGTGCCTTACAGAGAAAGAAATATGCAAAAGCATGGTTGGTTTAGTTGGCCATAGGGACTAAGAGAAAAGTGGAAGAGGTAATAAAGGCTTGTCCATTTGAAATGAGTGGATTGCATACTTAAGCAACCTTCAATATCCTACCCCTAGGATTGTATGATGTATTGTTAGGCATGGACTGGTTAGCTGCTCATAAGGAAAAATTGAACTTTTATGATAAGGCCTTATATTGTGAAGACGCGGAAGGTAACATGAGGGTGTTGCAAGGCATTCAAAAGCCAGTCTCAGTTAGGCAAATATCAGCACTGCAGCTTAAGAAATACAGCCGAAAATGATGTCCCATGTATGCAATACAAGTGCTCAATGTGATAGAAAGCAAAGAGTTGAAGGTCGAAGATCACCCAGTGTCATGGGAGTTCTAATAAGTATTTCCAAAAGAGGTACCTAAACTTCCTCCCAAGAGAGATCATGATTTTTCAATCGATCTTGTCTCCAAGGCGGTACCAGCATCAAAAGTACCCTATAGAATGAGTATGCCTGAATTGGTGGAATTGAAAGTTTCTTAGCAAATATTTGGATAAGTTTGTCCTTGTGTTTTTTGATGATATTCTGGTGTATTCAAGAGTAAGGAAGAGCACTAAGAACATCTTAGGACAATGTTACAAGTGCTGAGATTTCACCAACTATATGCCAAGTTTAACAAGTGTGACTTATTTCAAAAGGAGATCCAGTATTTGGGTCACGCAATCTCCGCTGAGGGAGTGGCAGTAGATCCCGAGAAGATCAAGGCAATCATGGATTGGCCTACCCTCGAAATGTAACTGAGGTAAGGTCATTTATGGGATTAGTTGGATATTATAGAAGGTTTATTAAGGGATTTTTTAAGATTGTTCATCCCATTACTTCATTACAGAGGAAAGTGAAGAAATTTGTATGGTCAATAGAGTATGAAGCCAACTTTCAACAACTAAAACACCTTTTGACCAATGCACATGTTTTAAAGATTGCAAACCTCGATAAAGATTTCTTGGTTTGTATTGATGCTTGCAAGGAAGGACTCGGTGGAGTTCTTATGCAAGAATGGCAAATGATATGGTATGAGTCACAAAAGTTAAATGAGCATGATCAACAATATGTCACCCATGACTTGGAGCTTGCAGCGATTGTGCACACAATGAAGATGTGGTGGAATTACCTACTTGGAAGGAGGTTTGTCTTGATGATACACCATTGTGGTTTGAAGTGTTTGTTTGATCATCCATGGTTAAATGCTAGACAAGCTAGGTGGATGGTGCTAATTAATGAGTTTGATTTTGAGATCAATCATCAAACACATAAAAGGGAAGGAAAATTGGGTGGCAGATGCCCTCAGCCGAAGTGTGCAAACTATACACTTAGCAACAACAAGTGTAGGTGAGACTGACATCAAGCAAAGAATTAGAATCATCTCGCAAGAAGATGAGTTTATCAATCTGGTAAGAGAGGGATTGCATGCAGCAAGAAGTATTTGTTTGATTTTGAGATCAAACACATAAAAGGGAAGAAAAATCGAGTGGCATATGTCCTCAGTCGAAGTGTGCAGATGATACACTTAGCAACAACAAGTGCAGGTGAGTCTGACATCAAGAAGATAATTAGAATCATCTTGCAAGAAGATAAGTTTTTCAATCTAGTAAGAGAGGGATTGCAGCAAGAATCCAGTGAGAAAAAAATATGAAGGATATCATCTTGCAACTGATGAGTTTTTGTTGTATAATAACAGGTTGTATGTGTCTAATTCAACAGAGTTGAAACATCTCATCATGGATGAATTTCATAGGAGACCTTATGTGGGTCATCCCTGTTATCAGAAGATGATAACATCAGTAAAGCAGTTGTATTACTAGCCAAGAATGAAGCATGACATTGCTGAGTATATTGATAAGTGTTTGGAGTGCCAACAAGTCAAAGTTGAACACAAGCACCCTACAAGACTGTTGCAACCATTGAAAATTCTGGAATGGAAATGGGAGACAATCTCCATGGATTTTATTACTAGTTTGTCGAAGACAGTTAGGCAACATGATGCAGTCATGGTAGTGGTGGATAAGCTGAGCAAGGCAGCTCACTTTGTTTCCATTAAATCTACTTTTAAAGCTATGGATGTTGCTGACATTTTTATGAAGGAGATTTTCAGATTGAATGGTTTTCCCAAGACCATAATTTTAGACAGAGATGCGAAATTCACTTCGAATTTTTGGAAACGCTTGTTTGTAGGTTTGGGGACACATCTAGAATTTAGCATGGCATACCATCCTCAAACAGATGGTCAAACTGAAAGAGTGACTAGAGTGATGGAAGACATGTTGATGATCCATGTCATGCATCAACCCAAACAATTGGAAGAATACATACCCCTAGTAGAGTTTTCCTATAACAATGGGTATCAAGAATCATTGAATATGAGTCCATTTGAGGTTCTATATGGCAGGAAGTGCAGAGTTCCTATCATTTGGGACAATCCAGTAGATAGAATCTCTCTTGGACCAAAATTGTTAAAGGAAATATAGCAAGCAATGACCAAAATAAGGAAGAATTTAAAAATAGCCCAAGATAGGTAGAAGAGCTATGCAGAAAGCAAGAGAACTAACAAAGATTTTAGGGTGGGAGATCATGTATCTCAAGGTAAACCCCAAAAAAATATTCCTAAAGATGGGGACTTGTGCCAAGTTAGCACCCCGCTACTATGGACCATTTGAAGTCCTAGAAAGAGTGGGACTAGTAGCATATAGACTTGCCCTACCACCTACTGTTAGAGCTCACAATGTGTTCCATATATATTTATTAAGAAGTATGTTCATGATCTAATCATGTTATTGATTGGATTGTGATACAGATGGAACCCGAGGGAGAATTCCATTCTGAACCTCAACACATCCTAGACAAGAGAGAAACATTGCTCTAGAATCGAGTCGTCATGCAGGTCAAGGTGCAATGGAAGCACTTTGGAGTAGATGAGGCCACTTGGGAACTGGAAGATGCCATGAGAATGTCATACCCATTTTTGTTTCCTGTACAAATTGTATGTATGTGGTGTTTTAAACACCGAGGACGATGTTTCTTTAAGGGGGAGGGGAATGTAACACCATATTTTCCTCCATGACTATAATTATGCTAAGATTTCATGTATTGTGATTTATGAAGCATGCAACTATGTTTATGATTAATGAAAGAACACCAGACAACTAACTGGGAAGGAGTGGGACTAGTGAGGTGGAACTGGGAAGTTTTAATGAAGAAAATAGGAAGCTTGCTCAACAATCCAACTTGAACCTACACAAATTGAATACACCACCTGACCAACGTACCTAGATTGCATGAAACCACGAAGCCTATTTATGATCATAAGGATTGGGTGGTTGAGCAGTTATAATTTTTTATTGATTTGGTACCTAAAGGAGTGAAAGGCCAACTGAGACCTCAGCCAAAAGGATGTGCTAGATTTTCCCCTTTGATTCAGGAGCCTGACACAACATGTTGCTTCTGACATAATTTATTGGGGATCTCGAGGACATGAGGAAGAAGAGGGAAAAGGTGGAAAAACAACACAGTTCGACAGAGATGACCATACGAGTGGGGGGGGGGGGACGCGTGAAAGAAAAGAACATCAACAAGTTACGAAGTGGAAGGGATCTAGAACACAGATGCGTGAAGACTGGACAGACAGAGGAACAAAGGATGAATGTAAACATAGTGAATTGTAGACTCACAAACAAATGCTGCGGTGAGCAAAGGAACTCATACGCACAAATTTGAACAATAGAGAAGATTTAGGAAGATTTTTTGAGGAAAACATAAAGCTTTCCCAAGAGTTTAATGGTCACCCTCATGCAAAGAAGACCCATATCCAGACTGGAGCAACAAAGGACCGCGATTTGGTACTACTGGAGAGAAACAGACACTGGTAAGGGGAGGTCGTTGAGGGACTATGTAGTAGAGAAGGGGCTCCCTTGTGCAGAGGAAATCCAGTTGAGAAGGTACTTGATAAACTCGTGGAGGTCCTAAGCTTAGTGGGAAGAGGGAAACTTCTATTGTTTCCAGAGGAGTGAAGGAGAGTAACATTCCAAAACCATTTCTTGATTTGGTAGTCAACTGAGTTAGTCCCCTAGTGGTATCATGGCCTAGCACGGGGGTGGCATGTTGTAGAAAAATACAGTGCAACATAGCCTATGATTGGGTGGAAAGACATTTCCCCTCAGTCAGTTGGTTGGTTAAACTCATTATTAAACAAATAGGTGTGTTTCTGTATTCTATGTCTATTGTATGCTTAATATTGATAGACTGTATTATGTTTATGAATGAAGATTTGATTAAATGTGAGAATGATGAATTCCTAAGTAAAATGGAGTAAATAGAACTTTCTTTCATTATTAATGCTTAATTGTAAATGAATGAATGAGGAAGGCCAATACAGATCAGTATTCCTATAAACTGCTTATCCCTTGCATGGAAAGCTTGCAAGATACATAATCTTCATTGGGTGTTTGGTCAGAGTATCCTTGGGTGCTAGGGAAGTGGTCTGGTAACGTAAGGGAAGTGAGTAAACCCCTGTAGGAGAGAATGCAGGACTGTTAAGTCCTAGAATGCCCTTTAACCCTGTGATTTTTCCCTACTTTTGAATGGAAAGCTTGCAAGATGCAAGATCTTCATTTGGGTTCATCGGAGTAGATTACTCCTAGTAGGGTGTACAATGGTTCATGAGTCCAAGGGTATCAGGTTAAACTATGGAGCCTGGTAGGACTATCGAATTGCTAAATCCTCAAGATCACCCTTAACCTTGAAGAAAAACCCATGTTTGAAACCAGAGAATGACAACCATTGATGTTGTGGGGGAGGTAGATCTTGATCATTGGTAGAAGATATGGGCATCGGAAGATAGCCTATCAGATTGTACGAGACTAAGCCTATTATGAAGTTTCTTCCAATTTTTTAGAAGGAGAATCAGCCATACCTCTCTTTCTGCATGAAGCTGGAGAAATTTTTGTAATCAAATTGATGGAGCTTGATATGGATCTATGCAATGTTCTTGTTTATCCTTCTATAGTATATTTAAAATGGATGTAATAATGATTTAGAAGGAGAGTTTCATAATCTACTCTTTCGATATCGGTATTAGATACACCTACCACAATATCATCTTTAGATATTGGGACAATAAATTTAGGATACAGAGTATTTGTAAGTTGAAACTTGGCTTGGGTTACTACAACAAGATATTGAGAACTAGAAACCATATCCAAACCTTGTAAACCTACTAGAAGTTTCCAAGATGATGCTAGATGGATATTGAATAGGGATGAAGAATAATTAGGATAAATGGTTCCAACATGACAACCATGAATAAAATTTCCCATTAATTTCCTACTGCGAGCATGGTCAAAAGATAAATGACAGACATCAAACAGGGTGGCCACGCAAGGAGTATTTATTCCTTTATGGAATAAAAGAGTTAATCCAATTATGATAGCTCCAAAATGAATGTAATTACATTGACTGATGTTTGCATACTTCTTAAGCTTTTCTATTTGTTTTGGAGAAAATAAATAGAGAGGTACTTGTTATCACAAAATCTATCACTTGTGCAAAGCCTTCACAAGATGCTAAACTAATGTAACATATGGAAGTAATTGCCAATGTCACCTAAGCAAGTACTTCCCTCATTTTAGTGAAGGATAGAAGATCCAACACAAGGGAGGCCTCCCTAGCAACCTCACAGGATCCTATAGCAAGCTAAGGCAAGTCTATGGCCCGCTATCTTGGATGCTTGATTTAGCTAGGTCAAAGTTATGGGTGAGGTTAAGGTAATTTAGACAAGGCAAAGTGATTGTGCATGTGTGAGGGATGTGACAACCAATTATATCTATTGAAAAATAAATAAAAATGCTTGCAACACTAGCTAATAAAAGAAAAGAAAAAGGGTTGATCCACTAGCTATCAAAGAGAAAAAGGTTGCTATAGTAAATCTTGGAACAAGAGATAGTATACTTCAGCAATAGCAAGTTTATAACAGCAATAGTAAATCAGTGTTAAACTAGTTAAAATGCAATGGAAGATATCACCAAATGTTTAAGCAAAGACTACCAAATCATAGACTAATGATTACTTGCAAGAAAGAGCATTAAACTATATCAATTAAGTGCAATATGACAAACCCTAACGACTGAAAATGAAATAAATGCATAAATGATGATTTTAGATGACAATCCAAGCTAAGATGCAAGACGTTAGGCTAGAAATGATGAAAAATGCAAATGCAATGTGTTATCGCACAATATGTACTTGCGCAAAGCCTAAAGGCAAGTAGGCCGAGATTGGAGTAACACAAGGGTATCCTGTCACTCTCACCCCAACAGGATACCCTTTTCTATTTAGGAGGAAAAACCTTCTCCAAGGGAGACGTCACTAGACCTAGTGGGTTGATGAAGGGAAAGAAATGATAAGTAAACTACCCCTCTCTCTAGGTCACTCAAGTCAAGTTTAAGTCTTGAAGGATGAAGCAAAATAAATATAAAGTGTACCTGCCTCTTACCAATACAACAACAAGTGTTAGAGGAAATGAAAAATGATAATGATGCTTCAACAAGACAGTAAACTTGTGAATATATGTTGGCTGTCTATGTATGCAGCAAATGACAAGTAGATGATAGCGATAAGTAAATGATAACAGTTACAAATTTGTATCAACAAGAACACACTTGTGCGAACAATGTGAACAAGCATTTAAAGCATCAATGATAATACTTTGTCTTTATGTGAGTTCTCTAAATATATATCAACCAGCAATTGGATTTAAACAGGCTGTCTAAGTTAAATGTAACAGAAGTAAAATAGAAGTAATGACAGCAGTAAACTAGCTTCAGAAATGTACTCTGATAAGGCAATTGAACAAACACTTGAGCATATATTGATAGTAACTTGCCTTGTAAAATTTTGGGCTGTTCTAAGGTGGTTGGTAGGCTGATATAGACTGCAAACAATTGCTGTAACAGTGAATTATCAGCGGTAATTAAGTGGATGTTAGTATCTCTAAGCTAGGTTAGTTAACTAGTTAAAGTTAGTAGGGTAATCAAGTAGGAAATGGTTTGGAGTTTGAGTTTGAAGATACTTGTCAAAGAGTGAGGTTTGACTAGTGCCTTTCTAAGGGTATTGGAGTCTAATAGGAGGCTTCCTTCAAGGCTGCTAACAAGTGATTTTACACATAATCCAAGAGGGAGAAAGACCTAGGAGGAGTAGCAACTTAAGTCCTCCTAGGTTTGACCTTAAGAAGTGAGGAAGCTAGGGTGTAGGCACTTCTAGGCCCTAGCACCTCCTTCTTCTTGGATTTTTATGGATGAAAAGTACTTTGCACAATAACTAAATATAAACCTCTAGAGAGCTAGCACTTTAGGTCCCTAGGGTTTCACTAGTTACTAGATCAATTCAATGAAGCTAGGCAAATGAAAAGAAAGAAAGTTAGCACTTTAAGTTTCTTACTTCAAGCATTAATTAAAACATGCAATTTCATAATCTTGTATGAACAAGAAAACCATTAACATAACCATTTACAATGACAAAGTAAAAATCTACTTAGTTTCACCAAGAATAATCATGTAAAACCATGCAAGATTGCCACAAAACTTCATAAAATTTGTCCAAGTGCCAAAACCAAGCCTTACAAGAGTAGTTTCCTCCTTATTTCAGCCAATAACCCTTAGTAGGGAGAAAATTTCAGACCTCCACTCTCCCAAGTGAGAGTTATGATGAAAATGAATGTCACTTTATGTTTATTTATACCAAATTTGACCTTTAATTATTTTAGGTCAAAATATTAGGGTCAACCTGGCCAATTTACTATAAAATTACATTTTTACCAAAACAAATTCAATTTGCATCTAAATAGGCCTCCAAAGGTGACATCATGCCCTCCTAGGGTGACATTGGGCCTCAAGTGTGGGATGTTGGGCAAAGGAGATGAAACGTTGGGCCTCCAAAGGCCTTAAATTTTCAAATACGTGCCAATAGCCTCATGAATGCCTCCAAGGTGACAACCCCAACTGACAAGTGACGTCTAGGGCTGCAAAGGTGACATCCAAGGCCTCCTAAAGCTAACGTTCAGATGGGAGGAGCATGAGACCTTAGGTCTAGGTCTTCCACAATGCCTCCAAAAGCAACATCCTTCCTTCGTCTAGTGCAAGTATTCAATCTCTTCTTACCCCTGGTTGGGTTTTCAACATCCATCTTTGGGTTTTGAGCCCCCATGAAGGTCAGAGCTAATCATTCCCTCATGTGTACCTGTCCATCGGGCAAGGTCCTACAGAAACAACAAGTACGCCCTCCAGGGGTTCATAAGTCAGAAGGATCATAGCATGTAAATCACATCCAATAATTAAATTACCCAAACATGTGCATCAAACCCCCCTTAACCCCAAACAAATGCTCAAAGAGGTTATGCAATTTGACAAGTTAGTTTTGGAGAGGGTCTTGAGGTGTCCTATTGGGCTAACCTCTTTTAAGTTTGGGGTGTTTCCTAGGTGGAATCTAGTCCAAGTCATGTAAGTGTATGAGGTGGCATGGGGTGCATGTGATAACAAGGAAATGTAGAGTCTTACCTGTGGGTGCCTTTGTGGAGGGTGAGCTGCACCTTGTCATGGATGCAATTGTTTCCTAGCCCATTCATTGCCTTTTATTCTTATCTTTGTTTCTTTTGATCTTTTTCTCTTGTGCTTTAAGGGAATAGTTGAGGGTCGTTGTCCTGGCTTGATGACCAAAGGTGACAACGTTCTCCATAAACATTACACAAAAATAGGAAGGCTGGATCGTAATGAGACCCCCTTTCTCTTGGCTATGCCACCAAGAGCCACTACCCTGGTTTGGTGACCAGATGGGTGGTAATGTCATACTGCTACATGCCCATGGTCATAATAGGTCGGATCGTGATGAGACCTCCTATCCATCAACTGGTACCTTGAGTGTTTATGTTATCTTCTGGGTCCCCTTTTCTTACTAATAATATTTTCACTTCTTTCTCGGGGATCCCTGGGTGAAGCATCTTGAAGGTTTCATAATTGGCTTTTAACTCTTGCCAGCTACTTTTACCCTCTAGGCCTTTAGCCCCTTCTTCCCACAAGGTAAGGTACTACCATTCATAGTGTAGCCAACCCCAATGGCCAAAAAGGAAAGGGGAGACGGAAAGAATAAAGATGGAAAGTGGTAAGTATGGAGGGAACCGACGATGACTCTTCAAAGATCCACCCATTAGCAACCCATCCTAAAGGGAAATCAACTTACTAGGACACTGTGTCACATTTCTAGGATTGAACAAGAAAAAGAGCATAATTTCCAAGCAAACGTCGTGAAATGAAGAAGGATTCAAATACAACATGTTCAAGTGCTTCAAAAATCAAAGTGATACATACCATGATACCCGGACTCATTACCTCATGGAGAAAGACTCACTGCTGCTTCAGGACTAGGTTGTGATGGATACTGTTGTTGGTGATATGTGGATTGCACTAAAGAAAAGAGGGGCCCTACGGGGCCATGCTTAAGTCGTCTGGCTCTCGGTACTCCATGTCTTGGACCTGTGAGCCTCGAGACGTGATCTCCTTAGTTATCTCTAGAGTAGGGGATAACATTTGGCTCCAAATCGGGGACATGTGCTCACTGTATGACCTGTGCCTATTAAATCTCAACAAAAGATATTAGTAATCCCTAGGGTGATGATATCACCCCTCATCCATATGATAAAATAAACAAATAAAAGAATCTCTAGTCTAACATATGATTATGAGCATACATATATACATAATGAAACAAGACAATATGAAAAATGCAACTACAACTATGCTAACATGATATGAAATGGTATATACAATGTATGCAAATGTCTACCTACCTCTACTTACATGTTGGTTGAATGCTAGGTGTAGTGAAATAACTAGTGAAACTGTCCTAGCAGTGTTACCAGAACCGGACCGGAACCAGTAAAACCGGCCGGTTTGACCGGTTCTCATCCCCCACCAGTCCAAACCGCCCCTCCAAACCGCCTCTGACCGGTTCCATACGAAACCGGTTTTTTTGCCCGAACCGGCTGGTTCCGTGAAGATGACCCGCGGTCTGAAAAGTAAGGGGGAAATCAGTTTTTTTTTTTTAAATTTAAGAAAGGGGGCATGCATGGGAAGCTTCTAGAATTGTCTAGAGCCCCTAATAAAGCTATAAAGGCAACCCCACCCCCTCTCTTTCACTCACACTACTCATTTTGGTTCACTTGAGTTTGTGAGCTAAGGGTATTTCTTGAGTTTAGAGAGTTGATTGCAGGGCTGATTTGGAGAGGTTGCTAGGTTGATTTGGAGAGGTGATTGTTGGTCTTATTTGGAGAGTTCTTTTGTTGATTTTCTTGGAGCTGATTTGGAGCATCTTTGGAGCTGATTTGGAGCATCTTTGGAGCTGATTTGGAGCATATTTCTTGGGCAGATTTGGAGCTTGTTTTCAAGGTATGTAAACAAAAGTTACCAGAACCAGACCGGTCATTGAACTAGTCGACCCCAAAAATCGAAACCGAACCAGAACTGGGAAAAAATAGGATCAAAAAACCGGTCACTAAAAACACATAAAATATTCAAATTTTGAAAAACAAATACATATTCATGTGCATCCATGTGAATCCAAACCATTATACACAAATTTGCAAAGTTTCTCATATATATATATA
>ML781996.1:358993-370315 GCA_009831015.1 Picea engelmannii
ATGGTCCGTTTTGGAGGTTGATGCAGGACAGTCTTTTCCTCTTGTGGTTAACAGAGGAAATGGTCCAGACAATCATTCCTTAGGGTTTATACATTCTCTCCAGGGTACACTTTGATTAGTGTAGGAGGAATGGCCCAGGGTGGGGAATGGTCCAGGATCAACAATCAGGGACAAGCATTCCTTAGGGTTTATACATTCTCTCCAGGGTGCACTTTGATTAGTGTAGGAAGAATGGCCCAGGGTGGGGAATGGTCCAGGTTCAGAAGACAGGACTGTTATTCTTCCTTGATTGAGAAGAATAGTCCAGATATCTCATTGTTCTACTCTGAGGGCATATATTCTTTCAGATCTCACAGATGTGAGTGAAAGATTGGCCCAGATGATTCAGTTTATATCATAACATTGTTTCTGTGCAGATTGATATCAGATGATTGTTATGAAGATTGTTTGACAGTACATGTATACTACTGTGGTGGATGTGTTCCACTGTTTGTGACTATGTATCAATGTTTGAGTAGTTGTGTACTACCTTGGAATAAGCACAATTGTGTTCTATCAATTGATATTGTACCAGTTTTCATGGAGATTATCCAGTTGGATAATAATGATGGTGCTCGTGATGCTACCGGTTGAATGGTTTTTTGTGCTCAAGACCATACCTCCCTAGCTAGGAGGGAGTGTTAATATTATGGTAGCATCGGGAAGTATGAACCTCTATTCTGACCTATGACCCTAGACGAGATGTCGATTGCAGAAATATAATTAATATGAATTAATTAGTACCCAGAAGGAGAAGTCGGCCCAGGCAAGTCTACCAGATTACTATAAATACAGGGCGCTAGTTCTCATTATTCACATTCTTAGAATTGCAGAGAGCCAGTTGTGCACACTACAGTCGACAGTTTTGTGTGCAAGTTTCTAGGGAAGGTGTTGTGCCAGTTTTTGGGTGGGACTATCTTATCAGCTCTGGTTTCTATTCTTGCTTGGTGCATTAGCCTTGCTCTACTATTGATTGCTACCAGTATTCTTCTCTGTCAAGGTCAAGGTGCTTGGAGGGTGGCTTCGGCCTATGGTTGGGTGACAAGGGTATTGTCAATGGTAAAACGAGCACGATCCTTCATATTCTAACATCCCTATCCATCAACAACTGTTGGTAGTCGGCCCTCATCACAATCACTCTCTCCCTGAGTGTATGGAAGTCATCAATGACAAGTCCCCCATCTAAACTATCATTTGCCATCAAGTCCCTCCAACAATAACCTGCAACCAATGCATGTGTATCATCAATGCATCTAGTGGCTGCCATGATCATGCCCTCACTGACTCTCAACTGTCCTGCCAAGTGTTGTGACTCCTGGTCACAATCCTGTTGAGGTGCTACCTCATGCCTCTCACTGCTAGTGTCAACAATGGAATCCCCAACAACACACTCCTCAAAATATAAGGCACTAAACTACCCACTGTCCCCTGTGCTACTGAGTCCTCTTGTATGCCACTGCACACCATCACCAACTGCGGCCCCTATCTCGATCGCATTGTATCCTATATGGGCAGATGTATCCTCTTGTGCACTCACCCTACTAATATCATCTACGCCTGGATCCCATACATATGTGTCCAAAAACATGCTATGGTCATCTTGTCCAATAAGGAGTGCATCCTCATCACTGCAGATCGATCCTGGGAGTAAGTGTCCCAACAAGTTGTCGGTCTCCACAACCTGGTCCATCAGTGGAAACTCCAAGAGTGGTGACTCACTCTCCTCATATTGGTATGTATGTGTAAGGTCAACTAACTCCAAGCCATACCTTTGCTCCTAGGTCTGCAAATCCATATGTCCCTTGTGTACAATCCCCACACAAGGCTCCTCTACCATATCAGGAATGCCACTGATATCCTCATGTGTCATGGCTAGCATAGGTGACTGAGAAGATGAAAAATGTGGCTCACTCATCATAGGAAGCTCATCATTCTCCATACATGACTTCCTAGAAGCCATGTCTACACCCACCGGTAGGTCATCCAACCTCCTAAGCTCACCATGTTTAAGTGCCAACACATATGAATCCTCACAAGTGTCACCACTATGCTGAAGTGTTGAATCCTCAACATTACCTAATGGGGAAGATGAAGGATATGCATTATCATCATGTCCATCCAACTATCCCTTAGATGCACAAGAGTCACTAGCCTTATTAGACTGCTCTAAATATGCATCTATGGTTGAATTCACATGCATCTCTTCATCCTCGTTGTCATAGTGCACCTCAACAATGTGCACCTTCCCTTTACCCCTGCATCGGTGATTTGGCTTCCAAGTCAATTTGCAACTGTAGCAACGCTCCCTACATCTAATGGGTGTAGGCTCCATCTATTCTCCTATCAATCCACTCACTAGTAATGATGTATCTACATCCTTATCTGATTTTCCCCTTAGGCTGGTAGGAAAACTAGCTCCGATACCACTGTAATGTTCCCGACTTGGATAGTCTAGGAAATGTTGTTAATATGCATGTAGGATCTATTGTTTAAAGAATATAAATGATCATACAAATAATAAATGCGACAAAGGACTGCAAAGTTGTATTATGATATCTCTGCGGATTACAATAGGCCGAATGTGATTGAATAAAATAACAACACTCGGCTAGATCAGAAGACAAAAGGATCTTAGCCGGAATACAAATAAGCAACTAAAAGATAATACCTAGAATATGTGAGTGCTACGGAATCAATGGGTGCGCTGGGAATATGGCAGCTCTGATGGTAACTGCTGGAAGTCTGGAAAGTTTGCCTTGGGAGATACACTTCTTGGAATGGCCTGGAAACTGTCCCAAATGATGCGCTCTACTCTAGTCCTTAGTACTGTTATCTGTCGGACCCCTCTACTGATGAGTCTGGACCCTGGATGGATACCCCTAGGGGAATGCACCCCTCTTCTTCTGGAAAAATGTGTCCTAGTGATTCCATCGTCAGAATCAGATGAGATATGCCTCAAAATGACCGCCTTGGTATACTGGGAAATGGGTCGAAAGGGTTTCCTTGAATCTGGTCTGATGCTCACTCTGGAACCCCAAATGTGCTTGCCAAAAGTGTCGCACGTCCAAGTCTGGAAAATGAGTCCCAGTTGATTGCTCCATCGGAATCTGATGAGGAACCAGGAAAAATATGTGCCTTTCCCTCTTCTCAAATGGGTTAGAGGAAAATCTCGAAATTCCCCCTGGATGGGGTAAGTCAACCCAAAAACCTCTCAGAAGTTGCGCCCTCACTCTGGATGAATGTGCCCTTGCTGCTAGACACTATGTATTGCTGCTGAAGAATGATGAAAGACCTGAATGATCTTCCCAGTGACTAGGGTGTGTCTCTCAACGCTGAAATTAGCCAACTGGTGTCTTCCTCCTAGAATCCACTGAACTATCTCTCCTGAGATGCGCCTCTCTCCTCAATGACAAGTCATAATCTACATAATGATGAATTAAGTCGTTGACCCTTCTCTTATAGATTTTCTAAACCCTAATTCGATGTTAAAACCCTAATTTGTTTTTGACCTTTTCCCTCCAAGTGACTTTTACTTTATTTTCTTATTCCTTGATTAAATCACTTAATTAATTAATTAATTAACCATTTTACCTCTAAAAAGTGATTTATCCATCCTTATGGCTTCTCCGGCCACTGAAATTCACTTCTCATCATCTTATCCTGTAGTGTTCTTCTTCCCGATTCTGATGAGCTATCACACTAAGAGGTTTCTCCAATTAATATGCCCATTATGGCCTTCTTAGTGAATTTGATTAAGATATGACCCATAATAACTCAAAATTACGGAAATCGTCAGAATGCAACGAAACCAAAGCCAAGCTGGGTGGAATGGATCTTGATGATGAGCGATGCAAGTCAGGCCCAAATAAACCCCTCAATATCTCCCGAACTCTCTATCGCCCCTATCTGGCTACTCGGGTAGGCATAACACTCTGAAATGTTGTAATGTTATAATGTCTCGAAATGGGGACATTACACGTCCCCCCCCAGGGCACAGTTTTGCGAATTCTAAATTCGGTGGGCGATTAAGCTTGGCAGTAGCGCTAAATCTAGCAGGTGCACCCAGATCCTAGATCGCATCCACATCAACAACCATGCTTCATTGTGAGGACGCAACTTGCTCGATTGATAAAATTATTGAGTGGTCCTGCAATTGAAACCGTGGTTTGGCGAAAGTGATACATGGCAGAAGGCGGTGGATTGCGGGTCCAAAAGCAGTGTGAGTTCAAACTGCTTTTGACAGTCCTGCATTCACGTTCTCATATAGTGGTCAATCCGAGAACAACGCGTGGCCGCCCCCTAGGCACTAAGCCTCGTCCCGATCTCGAGGGTTCAATTAATAAATGAAAGGGTTGGTTGGTAAAGCCTCGTCTCACCACTTAAATGGAAAGCTAGGTCGGACTGTCAGCAAGTTGGTTCTTCTGCAGGTTCCTACTGAAGCATGATTGCGTCTGACAGAAGCTTGCATCTGACAGAAGCTCGCGTCTGACAGAAGATTGCATGCGCAGTCTGCCAGAGAACATGCAGATGTAATATTTTTGAGATAGGCTCCCTGCTATTGTAATATTTTTATGAAGAACACTGGTTCTCTGGTTATGTATTTGTTTTTGAGACATCTTAGTTAATCTAAGTCATCTTTCTTGCTCCATCTTATTTGCCTCTGATACTGAGAGAGCTCATGAATGACTGATTCACATGAATTGTTGTAACTGTATTATGATGATGTTTGATTATAGTGTTGTTATAATTTCTTTTAGTTTCTTTGAGATTTGAATTCAAGAGGATCTTGTGTTTAAGTTTTCTCCTTAAGCTGCTGGAAGACCTGATGTCCACATCAGACCTCTACACTCTCCTCACAAAATTCTTCCCTCTATTCACCCTTACTCCAACTTACTRACTGAAGTTGATTACAGACCTCAATTGCTTATGCATGCTAGTCTAGTTTTCTGAGTTAAAATGATATCTTCTTGAGTCTGCGCCCATTTGACGTCTTTAAAACCAAACTGTGACATAAAAATCTGATGGGTATTGGGCTTACCTCCAACGCAATTTGGAGGTGACTTCTAGTGCTAACAGAGTGCACTTACTCTTAGTGCTATTTTGGTTTTATACACTATTACTTATTATATATATATATATATATATATATATATGAGAAACTTTGCAAATTTGTGTATAATGGTTTGGATTCACATGGATGCACATGAATATGTATTTGTTTTTCAAAAGTTGAATATTTTGTGTATTTTTAGTGACCGTTTTTTTGATCCGGTTTTTTCTCGGTTTCGGTTTTTGGGGTCGACCGGTTCAATGACTGGTTCAGTTCTGGTAACTTTGCATCCTAGAAATACCTCATAATACATGCCTCTATACTTCATCATAAACCAAAACATTGACAAGTCAAGCACAAAATAAACATGAGTTAGAGCATGAATTATATCATAGGAAGTCGTAAAGTCTAGCTCATGGAGGTGGGAGGGAGGGACAAAATCATGCCAAGTCACCCTTCCAGAAAAGTGATCAATCCATCTCAGAAAAGAATCGTGAGAGGTCAAGTACTCAAAAGGATGGCTCAAAGAGTCTGAGGGTTGACTACCTTGGATGTCATCACTCCCTGGTCTGAGAAGGGATTAACAAGAACTTAGAGGGAAACTGACAACTTCTTAGGGGAGAGCTGAAAGATTGAGATAATAAACTTCTTAAGGCATTCAACCTCCCCTTGAATTCTAACGGAAAGTTTTACCCTAAAGAAAACTTGAAACAAGAGACATGTTCCCCAACTTCATCCTTAGTGACATAACAAGGTAAAGCAATCGAAGGGAGTTGGACAACCTTGTCACAAGTATCCTGCTTCAGGCAAGCAACATCCTCACCTTTATCAAAATTTGAGCACAACGACGGTTGATAATATTCTTCATAGAATAAATCGAAGTGATCAAAGGAATACTCATCAAAATCCTTAAGGTATGACCGAAAATCATCAAGAGAACATTGCACTAGGTCATCCTTGGGTACTTGGAAAACCTCTATAATTATATCATCATCGTATTTCCAAACATCTAAATTATTAGGAACATCACATGGTTGTTGTAAAGGCAACATTCAAAGATATCTTTCCATATCATAAATGTGATCCTCATGAGAACCAATCACATCCCACGTACGTCTTCCAACATGTATGAACTCATCAATATTATCAACCATGTCACTACCTTTATCATAACATGAAAGATTTTATGCATCCAAGGGCTCCTCTAATAATTCTTCTCTTCTCAAATCATAAAATAAAGCATCATCAAAATCTTGGAAAGGGAAGTAACTTACCTTGTTCACTTCTTGCTGTGTAGGAGCATCAAAGGCTTGGATGACTTCATCAAATGGAAGAGAATCCAGTAGATCATCCCCAAGACTCGTCTCTTTAATCATCTTTTTGCCTTCATTAGAAAATGAAGGACCTAGCTCTTCCAAGGTTTCCTTTACTTCTTCACCTTCTGAATCACAGAACAAAGTGTCATCAAAAACCTGGAAAGGAAAATGATTCACCTCATTCTCTTCATATTGTGCAGGAGTGATATGATCTTGGAGAGCGTCATTGGACGAAGGAGTGAATACTAGTGCTTCATCCTCATAACTCACTTCTTTAGTCAAGTCTTTACTGCATTCTATTGAATCATGGGAAAAATCTTGCTCCTCTTCAAGGGGTTGACAACCTTCTTCATAAATCTCTCCTTCTACATCAAAGGGTTCTTGGTATTGAGTATGGTACACATCCCTAAGATCTTTCACAATCTCAGTGGTGAATCCCTCCTCCTCTAGGGCTATTGTGAGATTTTGAAGGGCATCTTCATATGTCTGGCATTGTGGTTTCACAAGCTCAATAAACCTATTGATGAGGTCTACGAAAGATGATATACCCTTATCTTCGCAACAACCCTTAATCCAATCTTGCAAAAAGGATGGCAAGGAAAGTATGAACAATTTTACCAGAACATCCTCCCCTTCAAATTCTATCTCACTTATATACTTCAAGAATTCTACAATGTGAGTAATTGGGAGGCCTCCGAATMTTGGATAGTTGTTTAACCATTTTATATCAAAATAATGCAGGTATCCTTGAAAACTTTTGAAATCAATAGTCAGATACACTTGTTCCCAAGGCGCCATGATCCCATATCTTAGAAATATCACAAAGTTGAGAGTAAGGTGGAACCTTGGAAAAGGTCAGTGGAGTCACTAGATATCCTCTTAAGGATTATCAAAGGGAGTGAGAGAATCACCCTCAGTGGAGTCGCTAGGTAAGCTTTGTAAGATGAAGGCTTTGAGGTAAAGGTTTACCAAAAAAGTTTCGTTGAGGAATATTGACTCGATGTTCCCCAGCAACGACGCCAAAAAATATGTACTTTCCCAAAGCCTAAAGGCAAGTAGGCCAAGATTGGTGTAACAAGAGGGTATCCTATCACTGTGACCCCAACAGGATACCCTTTTCTATTTAGGAGGTCCCTAGACCTAGTGGGTTGATGAAGGGAAAGAAATGATAAGTAAACTACCCCTCTCTCTAGGTCACTCAAGTCAAGTTTAAGTCTTGAAGGATGAAGCAAAAGAAATATAAAGTGTATCTGCCCCTTACCAATACAACATCAAGTGTTAAAGGCAATAACAAATGATAATGATTCTTCAACAAGACTATAAACTTGTGAATATATGTTGGTTGTCTATGTATGCAACAAATGACAAGTAGATGATAGCGATAAGTAAATGATAACAGGTGAAAATTAGTATCAACAAGAACGCACTTGTATGGACAATGTGGACAAGCATTCAAAGCATCAATGATAATACTTTGTCTTTATGTGAGTTTTCTAAATATATATCAACCAACAATTGGATTTAAACAAGCTGTCTAAGTTAAATGTAACAACGGTAAAATAGAAGTAATGAAAACAGTTACAAGCTTCAAAAATGTACTCTGATAAGGCAATTGAACAAACACTTGAACATATATTGATAGTAACTTGCCTTGTACAAATTCTGGGCTGTTCTAAGGTGGTTGGTAGGCTGATATAGGCTGCAAACAATGGTTGTAACAGTGAATTATCAGCAATAATTAAGTGGTTGTTAGTATCTCTAAGTTAGGTTAGTTAACTAGTTAAAGTTAGTAGCGTAATCAAGTAGGAAATGGTTTGGAGTTTGAGTTTGAAGATACTTGTTAAAGAGTGAGTTTTGACTAGTGCCTTTCTAAGGGTATTGGAGTCAAGTAGGCGACTTCCTCAAAGGCTGCTAACAAGTGATTTTACACATAATCCAAGAGGGAGAAAGACCTAGGAGGAGTAGCAACTTAAGGCCTCCTAGGTTTGACCTTAAGAAGTGAGGAAGCTAGGGTGTAGGCACTTTTAGGCCCTAGCATCTCCTTCTTCTTGGATTTTTATGGATGAAAAGTACTTTGCACAATAATTAAGTATAAACCTCTAGAGAGCTAGCACTTTAGGTCCCTAGGGTTTCACCAGTTACTAGATCAATTCAATGAAGCTAGGCAAATGAAAAGCAAGAAACTTAGCTCTTTAAGTTTCTTACTTCAAGCATTAATTATAACATGCAATTTCATAATCTTGTATGAGCAAACAAACCATTACCATAACCATTTACAATGACAAAGTAAAAATCTACTTGCACCAAGAATAATCATGTAAAACCATGCAATATTGCCACAAAACTTCATAAAATTTGTCCAAGTGCCAAAAACAAGCCTTAAAAGAGTAGTGCCCTCCTTATTTCAGCCAATAACCCTTAGTAGGGAGAAAATTTCAGACCTCCACTCTCCCAAGTGAGAGTTATGATGAAATGGAATGTCACTTTATGTTTATTTATACCAAAATTTGACCTTTAATTATTTTAGGTCAAAATATCAGGACCAACTTGACCAATTTACTACAAAATTACATTTTTACCAAAATAAATTCAATTTGCATCTAAATAGGCCTCCAAAGGTGATGTCATTCCCTCCTAGGGTGAAGTTGGGCCTCAAGTGTGGGATGTTGGGAAAAGGAGATGAAACACTGGGCCTCCAAAGGCCTTAAATTTGCTAATACGTGCCTCCAAGGTTACAACCCCGACTGAGAAATACAAAATCACAAGAGACACAACATTTATCATGGGAAACCCTCTAGAGGAAGAAAACCCAGCAAAACTTCCTTAATGTAGATAGCCAATATAATGCCAAAAGATCTCTTATGCTAATACAGAAAGTCCTCTCCTAGATATGTGTCACTCTCTCTCTCCTTTGCTGGTAACAGATCAGAACTTGTCTCCCAAAATGAGCAAGTGAGTTGTATCTAAGTGAGGCACTAGCCTCCTTTATTTATACAAGTCTGGCACGTGTGAAGTGTCTCTTCACTGGCAGGGCCGACTTCTCAAACTGGGTGGGTAAACCCAACTTTATTATATTTCTGGGTCTCTTTAATAACTGTTGGGGCCGACTTCTTATTCTGCCTATTACAATTGTCTTTTGACCAATCCGCAAAAGGGGATTTGGTCCTATTACAATAACCGACATGATCAATCCACAATGGGGATTGATCCTATGAATAATATATCAATAAAAATAAGAATACTCTTTGCAGTTACATTATTTCAACACTCCCCCTTAACAAGAAGGGTATTCTTCAACAACATCATGCGAGAGAGAGAGGACAACATCATCAACAACATCAAGTGGGAGGAAAACATCATCAATATCATCTTGGTTGGTGTATCTATAAATCATCGGAAGTTTTCTTCATCGGCAACATCATCATTCTCAAAGGAATGCCATCATCATCTGCATCAATATGTATTAGTATAAAACTGATACATCATCATCATCATCACAACACAAGGTTGGCTCATCGTAATACTAGACTGGATTTATGTCACAGCTATCAAGCTGGAAGCACAGTACTAGCCTCATCTCATCGTCTTGCTTTATGTCACAACACTCAAGATGGAAGCAAGATACTCGTCCTGCTTTACGTCACAACCATCAGGTCGGAAGCAAGATACTAGACTGACTTTACATCACAACTATCCAGATGGAAGCTCAGTCCTAGTCTCATCATATCATCTTGCTTTACGTCACAACCATCAGGTCGAAAGCAAGGTACACATCCTGCTTTACGTCACAACCATCAGGTCGGAAGCAGGGAACTAGACTTGCTTTACGTTGCAGCTATACAGCCGGAAGCATAGTACTAGTCACACATCATCTTGCTTTACGTTTGACAACTAGGTCAGAAGTGTTAGCACTTGGTAAATTTCCTAGAGGTTGAAACAGAAGAAATCTACAAAGGTAACTTTATCCAATCACTTTTAAAGCTGGGAATCTAGCCCTTCCAGCTTCAGAGAGGGATCTCTCTATATGATTTAGCTTTGTTTTTAACTTCAGATGTTAGGCTAGGTAAAGAAACAGGTAATTTTTGTTGTAAAAGTGTTTTTGAATTGGTTGAGACAACCTACACCTCCATTGGGCTATGGGGTCTGTGTTAAAATAAACATGAGATACAAACCATAAACGCAAAAGAAATGCTTCAACAGGGCGAGATAATATACTCACTGGATCTTCAATAATTTAAATGATGGACAGAAGAAAAGATGAGAAAGATCATTCAACTAAGAAGCAGTTAAGAATTCCTTAATTGAAAACCTTAGAAGATAAACATTAAAACCTTTAAAGTCGGAAACATGGTATCTAAGATAAATCCTGCAACATACGTTACTATTAAAGATTAGTTTCAGAAAACAATATGATCACAAAGTAAGGAAAACATTCAACTAAGAGAAAAACGTCACCAGTGAATACACGCAAGAATCCTGTAAAAGTGCTTCCTCTTTATTAATGGCAGATCTCTTCAAAAATAGTTACAGTCTGATAACGTCAGGGTGTAAAGATCAACAACCCTCAATACCTCAAAAAGTGAAGTATTTATAATTCAAAATACATACGTTCCTGTCATAACTGATCAGGACGTGCTCATTCTATTTTTAGTCTAACTAATTTAACTGATCAAAACTGCTTGGTGAGTTGGTGCAACTGCACACAGAAATTCTGGGGTAGGCCGTTGGCGAGGTTCCTGCACAACCTCTTCTGACTGGACAGGTGAATGGATCGGGACAGCTCATCTGCTAATCGAGCAGATCGCAGAGTTCCTCCCATCTGATGTGACTAGGCACCGTGACTTTGAGCAGTCTCCGATACACTTCGTCCATTTCTGTATATTTGGCGAATGTGGGCTTGGTGAGGAATATGTATCG
>ML781996.1:423028-438110 GCA_009831015.1 Picea engelmannii
TGCAAATCTCTGCAATTCATGGCACTGACCAACATATTGTTTCCACCAATAAGCTACATGTAAAGAGAAAGAAGATTTAGCAAAGGAGTTTGAAAGTTTGATTTAATTTTTGCCATGAATAATATAATTGAAAGACTTTACAATTACGTACCTGATGGATCTTTTGCTCTACTTTCAAATAACCAAAGGTACCAATACTCTAATTGAAATGAAAGAGTTTGTTATGTATCTCATCTTGTTTGTTGGAATCTGGGACCATGCACTCAATGCATTTGTATAATCCTTCTTTTACCTCCCCACCTGCTTTAAAATCTTTTGTGTAATGGTACCTTTCAAAGAGTTAAAACTTAAGAGTCAATGAGTTTGAACTTTGAAACATTAGCTAAAGTTTAAACATTTGCAATTAAAATTTAATAATATATCTTAAAAACTTTGAAATTACTTACTACTTACATGGGATTCAAGTAATATCCTGTAGCATGTAAAGGCGGATGGAGTTGTTTATTCCATATTTCATCAATGATTCTCCACAAAGGAAGATACTTTTTCCTTTTACCCTGATATGCTTCCTTTATTGCCTCCTTGGCTTGATCCATGGCCTCATAAACAAAACCCATTGTTGGTTTATCACCATCCACCATTCTCAAGACTTTCACAAGAGGCACACTAAATAACACTATCTCCTTTGCCCTTTTCCAAAATGCTTTCTCATACACTTTTTCAACAATCTCTTTTCCTTCAGACTTCTTTCTCCATTGAGATGCATTCCACTCATCACAAGAGAACATCTTCCTCAGGTTGGATTTTTGTTCAATAATGGATTGCAATGTAAGAAAATTCGTTGCAAAACGTGTGATAATTCACCTAACAAGCTCTCTTCCACCAGTTTTTTTTTTCATAAGGTTCAAAACCCATGAGTGGTTGTAAATGTACCTTGTTATGCTTTTACCTTGTTCCACTGTTTTTTTCACCCATTCAATTTTCCCAATATCCTCAAGCATGAGTTCCATGGAGTCCACCAAATGGTATGATACTTTTCCTCTAACATCCTTCCAGCTGCAACATAATTTGTGACATTATCTGTGATAACCTGTACAACATTCTGCACCCTTACCCCAACTACTTCATCCAAAAGACGAAATAGTAAATTTGCATATTTCACTTGATCAGATGCATCCACTGATTTAAGGAACATAGTTCCTTTAGGGCAAGAAATAAGGAAGTTGAGAATGGTGTAGGATCGTTGATCAGTCCATCCATTAGACATGATTGTGCACCATGTTTTAGACCATGAATCCTTGAACTCTATGAGGTATTCCTTTACTCTTTCAACTTCTTTTTTTAATAGATTCCCCCTAATATCCTCGTAACCAGGTCCCTTGAATCCCAATCCACGTGAAGCTACAACATCCAACATAGGTTGATAATAAACAGACCTTGCAACATTGAAAGGTATGTCTGCATCATACCACCACCTAGCAATGCATTCCCAAGCAACCTCCCTTTCTATCTTCTTCCATTTGGCATCAATAGTGGGCTGAGAACGAGGGGTAGTGCGGGGTACAAAAAATGAGTCAAGGTTACCATGAGGCCTTTTGGATGCTAATGCACCAACACCACTTCCACCAAGATGTTCTACTTCTTCCCTAGGATTGGTATAAAGATCATGCCCAACGATTGGGAAAGCAAAGGATTCCTCAAAACTAGGCATTCTATCTTGAAGATCACTATCAAATCGAGTTCCACCACTACTTATCCCCACCTCTTTTCGAACCTTCTTATTCTTGGCTTTATCTGCTTGAAAGGCATCAAGAAGGTTGTGCATCTCAGCTTTTAGTTCATCAGAAACTGCCAAGCATGGTTTTATATTCCCCCTTGCATTGGCTAAATGTTGCTTGATCCTATGAATACCTCCCCCACCAACCTCCTTTTGACAATAATTACAAACCTTTACCCCATCAATCAATTGACAATGAAGCCTTGATGCATCCCTCTTTTCTTTAGGAGCCATGGAAACAAATAAAAATATGCAAATAAAAACCCCATGTTTTTTTAATTGCTAGGAGAAAACAACAATAATTAATTGACTCGTACCATTTGGTGGACTCCATGTGCAACCCATTGTTTGGACCTCATGCTTGAGGATATTGGGAAAATTGAATGGGTGAAAAAAATAGTGGAACAAGGTAAAAGCATAACAAGGTACATTTACAACCACTCATGGGTTTTGAACATTATGAGAAAAAACACTGGTGGAAGAGAGCTTGTCAGGTCATCTATCACATGTTTTGCAACGAATTTTCTTACGTTGCAATCCATGATTGACAAAAAAACCAACCTAAGGAAGAAGTTCTCTTGTGATGAGTGGAATGCATATCAATGGAGAAAGAAGGCTGAAGGAAAAGAGATTGTTGAAAAAGTGTATGAGAAAGAATTTTGGAAAACGGCAGAGGAGATAGTGTTATTTAGTGCGCCTCTTGTGAAAGTCTTGAGAATGGTGGATGGTGATAAACCAGCCATGGGTTTTGTTTATGAGGCCATGGATCAAGCCAAGGAGGCAATAAAGGAAGCATATCAGGGTAAAAGGAAAAAATATCTTCCTTTGTGTAGAATCATTGATGAAAGATGGAATAAACAACTCCATCGGCCTTTACATGTTGCAGGATATTACTTGAATCCCAGGTAAGTAGTAAGTAATTTCAAAATTTTTAAGATATATTATTAAATTTTAATTGCAAATGTTTAAACTTTAGATAATGATTAAAAATTCAAACTCTTTGAAAGGTACCATTACACAAAAATATTTAAGTTTTAACTCTTTGAAAGGTACCATTACACAAAATATTTTGAAGTAGATGGGGAGGTAAAAGAAGGATTATACAAATGCATTGAGTGCATGCTCCCTGATTCCAACAAACAAGATGAGATACACATCAAACTCTTTCATTTCAATGAGAGTATTGGTACCTTTGGCATGGCTATGGTTGTTCGAAGTAGAGCAAAAGATCCACCAGGTACGTAATTGTAAAGTCTTTCAATTATATTATTCATGGAAAAAATTAAATCAAAATTTCAAACTCCTTTGCTAAATCTTCTTTGTCTTTACATGCAGCTTATTGGTGGCAGCAATTTGGTAGTCAGTGCCATGAATTGCAGAAATTTGCAGTTCGGATATTGAGCCAGACATGCAGTGTTTCTGGGTGTGAACGCAACTGGAGTGTTTTTGAGTGCATACACACCAAGAAGAGAAACTGTTTAGAGAAAAAACGGTTGAATGATATGGTATTTGTTCAGTATAACCTTAGGTTGAGGTGCAACCAATTGATGAACAAGACCCCTAAATCCAACAACATATTCTTGGATGATGTTGATCCCTCATTAGATTGGGTTGTGGAAACTCAACCAACAACTTTTGATAATGAAGACCTTTCCTGGATGGATTTGGATCCTGAACCACATCAAGAGAATGTGTGCACTAATGTTGCACCTGTATCTTTTCCTTCTGGACCAGGGGAATCAAGCCAGGCTCAGAATCCCCCTGTTGAGTCTACTCATGTTGAGGATGCAGATGATGACTCTGAGTCTGAGTCCTCTGAGTCTTCCTTTCAGTATGCAGATTCAAATTATTAGATTGTGTAGTCTCTACTCTCTAGAGTCTAGCCTAGACTCTAGAGTTATTTTTGGACTTTATAGGCCATTTAGAGATTTTTTGATGATGTATTTTGATTCGGATATTCATATGACTATGGACTCATGGAGTGCACTTACTCTTAATGTTATTTTGGTTTTATACACTATTACTTGTTATATATATATATGAGAAACTTTGCAAATTTGTGTATAATGGTTTGGATTCACATGGATGCACATGAATATGTATTTGTTTTTCAAAATTTGAATATTTTATGTGTTTTTAGTGACCGGTTTTTTGATCCTGTTTTTTCCCAGTTCTGGTTCGGTTTCGATTTTTGGGGTCGACTAGTTCAATGACCGGTCTGGTTCTGGTAACTTTTGTTTACATACCTTGAAAACAAGCTCCAAATCTGCCCAAGAAATATGCTCCAAATCAGCTCCAAAGATGCTCCAAATCAGCTCCAAAGATGCTCCAAATCAGCTCCAAGAAAATCAACAAAAGAACTCTCCAAATAAGACCAACAATCACCTCTCCAAATCAACCTAGCAACCTCTCCAAATCAGCCCTGCAATCAACTCTCTAAACTCAAGAAATACCCTTAGCTCACAAACTCAAGTGAACCAAAATGAGTAGTGTGAGTGAAAGAGAGGGGGTGGGGTTGCCTTTATAGCTTTATTAGGGGCTCTAGACAATTCTAGAAGCTTCCCATGCATGCCCCCTTTCTTAAATTTAAAAAAAAAAAACTGATTTCCCCCTTACTTTTCAGACCGCGGGTCATCTTCACGGAACCAGCCGGTTCGGGCAAAAAAACCGGTTTCGTATGGAACCGGTCAGAGGCGGTTTGGAGGGGCGGTTTGGACTGGTGGGGGATGAGAACCGGTCAAACCGGCCGGTTTTACTGGTTCCGGTCCGGTTCTGGTAACACTGCTAGGACAGTTTCACTAGTTATTTCACTACACCTAGCATTCAACCAACATGTAAGTAGAGGTAGGTAGACATTTGCATACATTGTATATACCATTTCATATCATGTTAGCATAGTTGTAGTTGCATTTTTCATATTGTCTTGTTTCATTATGTATATATGTATGCTCATAATCATATGTTAGACTAGAGATTCTTTTATTTGTTTATTTTATCATATGGATGAGGGGTGATATCATCACCCTAGGGATTACTAATATCTTTTGTTGAGATTTAATAGGCACAGGTCATACAGTGAGCACATGTCCCCGATTTGGAGCCAAATGTTATCCCCTACTCTAGAGATAACTAAGGAGATCACGTCTCGAGGCTCACAGGTCCAAGACATGGAGTACCGAGAGCCAGACGACTTAAGCATGGCCCCGTAGGGCCCCTCTTTTCTTTAGTGCAATCCACATATCACCAACAACAGTATCCATCACAACCTAGTCCTGAAGCAGCAGTGAGTCTTTCTCCATGAGGTAATGAGTCCGGGTATCATGGTATGTATCACTTTGATTTTTGAAGCACTTGAACATGTTGTATTTGAATCCTTCTTCATTTCACGACGTTTGCTTGGAAATTATGCTCTTTTTCTTGTTCAATCCTAGAAATGTGACACAGTGTCCTAGTAAGTTGATTTCCCTTTAGGATGGGTTGCTAATGGGTGGATCTTTGAAGAGTCATCGTCGGTTCCCTCCATACTTACCACTTTCCATCTTTATTCTTTCCGTCTCCCCTTTCCTTTTTGGCCATTGGGGTTGGCTACACTATGAATGGTAGTACCTTACCTTGTGGGAAGAAGGGGCTAAAGGCCTAGAGGGTAAAAGTAGCTGGCAAGAGTTAAAAGCCAATTATGAAACCTTCAAGATGCTTCACCCAGGGATCCCCGAGAAAGAAGTGAAAATATTATTAGTAAGAAAAGGGGACCCAGAAGATAACATAAACACTCAAGGTACCAGTTGATGGATAGGAGGTCTCATCACGATCCGACCTATTATGACCATGGGCATGTAGCAGTATGACATTACCACCCATCTGGTCACCAAACCAGGGTAGTGGCTCTTGGTGGCATAGCCAAGAGAAAGGGGGTCTCATTACGATCCAGCCTTCCTATTTTTGTGTAATGTTTATGGAGAACGTTGTCACCTTTGGTCATCAAGCCAGGACAACGACCCTCAACTATTCCCTTAAAGCACAAGAGAAAAAGATCAAAAGAAACAAAGATAAGAATAAAAGGCAATGAATGGGCTAGGAAACAATTGCATCCATGACAAGGTGCAGCTCACCCTCCACAAAGGCACCCACAGGTAAGACTCTACATTTCCTTGTTATCACATGCACCCCATGCCACCTCATACACTTACATGACTTGGACTAGATTCCACCTAGGAAACACCCCAAACTTAAAAGAGGTTAGCCCAATAGGACACCTCAAGACCCTCTCCAAAACTAACTTGTCAAATTGCATAACCTCTTTGAGCATTTGTTTGGGGTTAAGGGGGGTTTGATGCACATGTTTGGGTAATTTAATTATTGGATGTGATTTACATGCTATGATCCTTCTGACTTATGAACCCCTGGAGGGCGTACTTGTTGTTTCTGTAGGACCTTGCCCGATGGACAGGTACACATGAGGGAATGATTAGCTCTGACCTTCATGGGGGCTCAAAACCCAAAGATGGATGTTGAAAACCCAACCAGGGGTAAGAAGAGATTGAATACTTGCACTAGACGAAGGAAGGATGTTGCTTTTGGAGGCATTGTGGAAGACCTAGACCTAAGGTCTCATGCTCCTCCCATCTGAACGTTAGCTTTAGGAGGCCTTGGATGTCACCTTTGCAGCCCTAGACGTCACTTGTCAGTTGGGGTTGTCACCTTGGAGGCATTCATGAGGCTATTGGCACGTATTTGAAAATTTAAGGCCTTTGGAGGCCCAACGTTTCATCTCCTTTGCCCAACATCCCACACTTGAGGCCCAATGTCACCCTAGGAGGGCATGATGTCACCTTTGGAGGCCTATTTAGATGCAAATTGAATTTGTTTTGGTAAAAATGTAATTTTATAGTAAATTGGCCAGGTTGACCCTAATATTTTGACCTAAAATAATTAAAGGTCAAATTTGGTATAAATAAACATAAAGTGACATTCATTTTCATCATAACTCTCACTTGGGAGAGTGGAGGTCTGAAATTTTCTCCCTACTAAGGGTTATTGGCTGAAATAAGGAGGAAACTACTCTTGTAAGGCTTGGTTTTGGCACTTGGACAAATTTTATGAAGTTTTGTGGCAATCTTGCATGGTTTTACATGATTATTCTTGGTGAAACTAAGTAGATTTTTACTTTGTCATTGTAAATGGTTATGTTAATGGTTTTCTTGTTCATACAAGATTATGAAATTGCATGTTTTAATTAATGCTTGAAGTAAGAAACTTAAAGTGCTAACTTTCTTTCTTTTCATTTGCCTAGCTTCATTGAATTGATCTAGTAACTAGTGAAACCCTAGGGACCTAAAGTGCTAGCTCTCTAGAGGTTTATATTTAGTTATTGTGCAAAGTACTTTTCATCCATAAAAATCCAAGAAGAAGGAGGTGCTAGGGCCTAGAAGTGCCTACACCCTAGCTTCCTCACTTCTTAAGGTCAAACCTAGGAGGACTTAAGTTGCTACTCCTCCTAGGTCTTTCTCCCTCTTGGATTATGTGTAAAATCACTTGTTAGCAGCCTTGAAGGAAGCCTCCTATTAGACTCCAATACCCTTAGAAAGGCACTAGTCAAACCTCACTCTTTGACAAGTATCTTCAAACTCAAACTCCAAACCATTTCCTACTTGATTACCCTACTAACTTTAACTAGTTAACTAACCTAGCTTAGAGATACTAACATCCACTTAATTACCGCTGATAATTCACTGTTACAGCAATTGTTTGCAGTCTATATCAGCCTACCAACCACCTTAGAACAGCCCAAAATTT
This sequence comes from Picea engelmannii, assembly GCA_009831015.1. Taxonomy (NCBI): domain Eukaryota; kingdom Viridiplantae; phylum Streptophyta; class Pinopsida; order Pinales; family Pinaceae; genus Picea; species Picea engelmannii. Next base: position 430,599 of record ML781996.1, read on the forward strand.
TACAAGGCAAGTTACTATCAATATATGCTCAAGTGTTTGTTCAATTGCCTTATCAGAGTACATTTCTGAAGCTAGTTTACTGCTGTCATTACTTCTATTTTACTTCTGTTACATTTAACTTAGACAGCCTGTTTAAATCCAATTGCTGGTTGATATATATTTAGAGAACTCACATAAAGACAAAGTATTATCATTGATGCTTTAAATGCTTGTTCACATTGTTCGCACAAGTGTGTTCTTGTTGATACAAATTTGTAACTGTTATCATTTACTTATCGCTATCATCTACTTGTCATTTGCTGCATACATAGACAGCCAACATATATTCACAAGTTTACTGTCTTGTTGAAGCATCATTATCATTTTTCATTTCCTCTAACACTTGTTGTTGTATTGGTAAGAGGCAGGTACACTTTATATTTATTTTGCTTCATCCTTCAAGACTTAAACTTGACTTGAGTGACCTAGAGAGAGGGGTAGTTTACTTATCATTTCTTTCCCTTCATCAACCCACTAGGTCTAGTGACGTCTCCCTTGGAGAAGGTTTTTCCTCCTAAATAGAAAAGGGTATCCTGTTGGGGTGAGAGTGACAGGATACCCTTGTGTTACTCCAATCTCGGCCTACTTGCCTTTAGGCTTTGCGCAAGTACATATTGTGCGATAACACATTGCATTTGCATTTTTCATCATTTCTAGCCTAACGTCTTGCATCTTAGCTTGGATTGTCATCTAAAATCATCATTTATGCATTTATTTCATTTTCAGTCGTTAGGGTTTGTCATATTGCACTTAATTGATATAGTTTAATGCTCTTTCTTGCAAGTAATCATTAGTCTATGATTTGGTAGTCTTTGCTTAAACATTTGGTGATATCTTCCATTGCATTTTAACTAGTTTAACACTGATTTACTATTGCTGTTATAAACTTGCTATTGCTGAAGTATACTATCTCTTGTTCCAAGATTTACTATAGCAACCTTTTTCTCTTTGATAGCTAGTGGATCAACCCTTTTTCTTTTCTTTTATTAGCTAGTGTTGCAAGCATTTTTATTTATTTTTCAATAGATATAATTGGTTGTCACATCCCTCACACATGCACAATCACTTTGCCTTGTCTAAATTACCTTAACCTCACCCATAACTTTGACCTAGCTAAATCAAGCATCCAAGATAGCGGGCCATAGACTTGCCTTAGCTTGCTATAGGATCCTGTGAGGTTGCTAGGGAGGCCTCCCTTGTGTTGGATCTTCTATCCTTCACTAAAATGAGGGAAGTACTTGCTTAGGTGACATTGGCAATTACTTCCATATGTTACATTAGTTTAGCATCTTGTGAAGGCTTTGCACAAGTGATAGATTTTGTGATAACAAGTACCTCTCTATTTATTTTCTCCAAAACAAATAGAAAAGCTTAAGAAGTATGCAAACATCAGTCAATGTAATTACATTCATTTTGGAGCTATCATAATTGGATTAACTCTTTTATTCCATAAAGGAATAAATACTCCTTGCGTGGCCACCCTGTTTGATGTCTGTCATTTATCTTTTGACCATGCTCGCAGTAGGAAATTAATGGGAAATTTTATTCATGGTTGTCATGTTGGAACCATTTATCCTAATTATTCTTCATCCCTATTCAATATCCATCTAGCATCATCTTGGAAACTTCTAGTAGGTTTACAAGGTTTGGATATGGTTTCTAGTTCTCAATATCTTGTTGTAGTAACCCAAGCCAAGTTTCAACTTACAAATACTCTGTATCCTAAATTTATTGTCCCAATATCTAAAGATGATATTGTGGTAGGTGTATCTAATACCGATATCGAAAGAGTAGATTATGAAACTCTCCTTCTAAATCATTATTACATCCATTTTAAATATACTATAGAAGGATAAACAAGAACATTGCATAGATCCATATCAAGCTCCATCAATTTGATTACAAAAATTTCTCCAGCTTCATGCAGAAAGAGAGGTATGGCTGATTCTCCTTCTAAAAAATTGGAAGAAACTTCATAATAGGCTTAGTCTCGTACAATCTGATAGGCTATCTTCCGATGCCCATATCTTCTACCAATGATCAAGATCTACCTCCCCCACAACATCAATGGTTGTCATTCTCTGGTTTCAAACATGGGTTTTTCTTCAAGGTTAAGGGTGATCTTGAGGATTTAGCAATTCGATAGTCCTACCAGGCTCCATAGTTTAACCTGATACCCTTGGACTCATGAACCATTGTACACCCTACTAGGAGTAATCTACTCCGATGAACCCAAATGAAGATCTTGCATCTTGCAAGCTTTCCATTCAAAAGTAGGGAAAAATCACAGGGTTAAAGGGCATTCTAGGACTTAACAGTCCTGCATTCTCTCCTACAGGGGTTTACTCACTTCCCTTACGTTACCAGACCACTTCCCTAGCACCCAAGGATACTCTGACCAAACACCCAATGAAGATTATGTATCTTGCAAGCTTTCCATGCAAGGGATAAGCAGTTTATAGGAATACTGATCTGTATTGGCCTTCCTCATTCATTCATTTACAATTAAGCATTAATAATGAAAGAAAGTTCTATTTACTCCATTTTACTTAGGAATTCATCATTCTCACATTTAATCAAATCTTCATTCATAAACATAATACAGTCTATCAATATTAAGCATACAATAGACATAGAATACAGAAACACACCTATTTGTTTAATAATGAGTTTAACCAACCAACTGACTGAGGGGAAATGTCTTTCCACCCAATCATAGGCTATGTTGCACTGTATTTTTCTACAACATGCCACCCCCGTGCTAGGCCATGATACCACTAGGGGACTAACTCAGTTGACTACCAAATCAAGAAATGGTTTTGGAATGTTACTCTCCTTCACTCCTCTGGAAACAATAGAAGTTTCCCTCTTCCCACTAAGCTTAGGACCTCCACGAGTTTATCAAGTACCTTCTCAACTGGATTTCCTCTGCACAAGGGAGCCCCTTCTCTACTACATAGTCCCTCAACGACCTCCCCTTACCAGTGTCTGTTTCTCTCCAGTAGTACCAAATCGCGGTCCTTTGTTGCTCCAGTCTGGATATGGGTCTTCTTTGCATGAGGGTGACCATTAAACTCTTGGGAAAGCTTTATGTTTTCCTCAAAAAATCTTCCTAAATCTTCTCTATTGTTCAAATTTGTGCGTATGAGTTCCTTTGCTCACCGCAGCATTTGTTTGTGAGTCTACAATTCACTATGTTTACATTCATCCTTTGTTCCTCTGTCTGTCCAGTCTTCACGCATCTGTGTTCTAGATCCCTTCCACTTCGTAACTTGTTGATGTTCTTTTCTTTCACGCGTCCCCCCCCCCCCACTCGTATGGTCATCTCTGTCGAACTGTGTTGTTTTTCCACCTTTTCCCTCTTCTTCCTCATGTCCTCGAGATCCCCAATAAATTATGTCAGAAGCAACATGTTGTGTCAGGCTCCTGAATCAAAGGGGAAAATCTAGCACATCCTTTTGGCTGAGGTCTCAGTTGGCCTTTCACTCCTTTAGGTACCAAATCAATAAAAAATTATAACTGCTCAACCACCCAATCCTTATGATCATAAATAGGCTTCGTGGTTTCATGCAATCTAGGTACGTTGGTCAGGTGGTGTATTCAATTTGTGTAGGTTCAAGTTGGATTGTTGAGCAAGCTTCCTATTTTCTTCATTAAAACTTCCCAGTTCCACCTCACTAGTCCCACTCCTTCCCAGTTAGTTGTCTGGTGTTCTTTCATTAATCATAAACATAGTTGCATGCTTCATAAATCACAATACATGAAATCTTAGCATAATTATAGTCATGGAGGAAAATATGGTGTTACATTCCCCTCCCCCTTAAAGAAACATCGTCCTCGGTGTTTAAAACACCACATACATACAATTTGTACAGGAAACAAAAATGGGTATGACATTCTCATGGCATCTTCCAGTTCCCAAGTGGCCTCATCTACTCCAAAGTGCTTCCATTGCACCTTGACCTGCATGACGACTCGATTCTAGAGCAATGTTTCTCTCTTGTCTAGGATGTGTTGAGGTTCAGAATGGAATTCTCCCTCGGGTTCCATCTGTATCACAATCCAATCAATAACATGATTAGATCATGAACATACTTCTTAATAAATATATATGGAACACATTGTGAGCTCTAACAGTAGGTGGTAGGGCAAGTCTATATGCTACTAGTCCCACTCTTTCTAGGACTTCAAATGGTCCATAGTAGCGGGGTGCTAACTTGGCACAAGTCCCCATCTTTAGGAATATTTTTTTGGGGTTTACCTTGAGATACATGATCTCCCACCCTAAAATCTTTGTTAGTTCTCTTGCTTTCTGCATAGCTCTTCTACCTATCTTGGGCTATTTTTAAATTCTTCCTTATTTTGGTCATTGCTTGCTATATTTCCTTTAACAATTTTGGTCCAAGAGAGATTCTATCTACTGGATTGTCCCAAATGATAGGAACTCTGCACTTCCTGCCATATAGAACCTCAAATGGACTCATATTCAATGATTCTTGATACCCATTGTTATAGGAAAACTCTACTAGGGGTATGTATTCTTCCAATTGTTTGGGTTGATGCATGACATGGATCATCAACATGTCTTCCATCACTCTAGTCACTCTTTCAGTTTGACCATCTGTTTGAGGATGGTATGCCATGCTAAATTCTAGATGTGTCCCCAAACCTACAAACAAGCGTTTCCAAAAATTCGAAGTGAATTTCGCATCTCTGTCTAAAATTATGGTCTTGGGAAAACCATTCAATCTGAAAATCTCCTTCATAAAAATGTCAGCAACATCCATAGCTTTAAAAGTAGATTTAATGGAAACAAAGTGAGCTGCCTTGCTCAGCTTATCCACCACTACCATGACTGCATCATGTTGCCTAACTGTCTTCGACAAACTAGTAATAAAATCCATGGAGATTGTCTCCCATTTCCATTCCAGAATTTTCAATGGTTGCAACAGTCTTGTAGGGTGCTTGTGTTCAACTTTGACTTGTTGGCACTCCAAACACTTATCAATATACTCAGCAATGTCATGCTTCATTCTTGGCTAGTAATACAACTGCTTTACTGATGTTATCATCTTCTGATAACAGGGATGACCCACATAAGGTCTCCTATGAAATTCATCCATGATGAGATGTTTCAACTCTGTTGAATTAGACACATACAACCTGTTATTATACAACAAAAACTCATCAGTTGCAAGATGATATCCTTCATATTTTTTTCTCACTGGATTCTTGCTGCAATCCCTCTCTTACTAGATTGAAAAACTTATCTTCTTGCAAGATGATTCTAATTATCTTCTTGATGTCAGACTCACCTGCACTTGTTGTTGCTAAGTGTATCATCTGCACACTTCGACTGAGGACATATGCCACTCGATTTTTCTTCCCTTTTATGTGTTTGATCTCAAAATCAAACAAATACTTCTTGCTGCATGCAATCCCTCTCTTACCAGATTGATAAACTCATCTTCTTGCGAGATGATTCTAATTCTTTGCTTGATGTCAGTCTCACCTACACTTGTTGTTGCTAAGTGTATAGTTTGCACACTTCGGCTGAGGGCATCTGCCACCCAATTTTCCTTCCCTTTTATGTGTTTGATGATTGATCTCAAAATCAAACTCATTAATTAGCACCATCCACCTAGCTTGTCTAGCATTTAACCATGGATGATCAAACAAACACTTCAAACCACAATGGTGTATCATCAAGACAAACCTCCTTCCAAGTAGGTAATTCCACCACATCTTCATTGTGTGCACAATCGCTGCAAGCTCCAAGTCATGGGTGACATATTGTTGATCATGCTCATTTAACTTTTGTGACTCATACCATATCATTTGCCATTCTTGCATAAGAACTCCACCGAGTCCTTCCTTGCAAGCATCAATACAAACCAAGAAATCTTTATCGAGGTTTGCAATCTTTAAAACATGTGCATTGGTCAAAAGGTGTTTTAGTTGTTGAAAGTTGGCTTCATACTCTATTGACCATACAAATTTCTTCACTTTCCTCTGTAATGAAGTAATGGGATGAACAATCTTAAAAAATCCCTTAATAAACCTTCTATAATATCCAACTAATCCCATAAATGACCTTACCTCAGTTACATTTCGAGGGTAGGCCAATCCATGATTGCCTTGATCTTCTCGGGATCTACTGCCACTCCCTCAGCGGAGATTGCGTGACCCAAATACTGGATCTCCTTTTGAAATAAGTCACACTTGTTAAACTTGGCATATAGTTGGTGAAATCTCAGCACTTGTAACATTGTCCTAAGATGTTCTTAGTGCTCTTCCTTACTCTTGAATACACCAGAATATCATCAAAAAACACAAGGACAAACTTATCCAAATATTTGCTAAGAAACTTTCAATTCCACCAATTCAGGCATACTCATTCTATAGGGTACTTTTGATGCTGGTACCGCCTTGGAGACAAGATCGATTGAAAAATCATGATCTCTCTTGGGAGGAAGTTTAGGTACCTCTTTTGGAAATACTTATTAGAACTCCCATGACACTGGGTGATCTTCGACCTTCAACTCTTTGCTTTCTATCACATTGAGCACTTGTATTGCATACATGGGACATCATTTTCGGCTGTATTTCTTAAGCTGCAGTGCTGATATTTGCCTAACTGAGACTGGCTTTTGAATGCCTTGCAACACCCTCATGTTACCTTCCGCGTCTTCACAATATAAGGCCTTATCATAAAAGTTCAATTTTTCCTTATGAGCAGCTAACCAGTCCATGCCTAACAATACATCATACAATCCTAGGGGTAGGATATTGAAGGTTGCTTAAGTATGCAATCCACTCATTTCAAATGGACAAGCCTTTATTACCTCTTCCACTTTTCTCTTAGTCCCTATGGCCAACTAAACCAACCATGCTTTTGCATATTTCTTTCTCTGTAAGGCACATGCTTCAACAAATTGAGGTGAAAAATAACTAAGATTAGAAACAGGGTCAATCAAAATATAAATGGATTGGTTGGCAATTTTACCTTCCAGCTCCACTACAAAATCTTGGTGATATGCTTGTCGATTCTCCACAACTGCATATATTCTTGGCACACCCTTGGCCACATCATTGACTGTAGTAGCTGTCTGAACACGATAAACTATTTTGTTGTCATGATGTCTGTGAGGGCAATCTTTCAACAAATGTGCCTTGTTATCCCCGATTTCTAGGGATAACTAGGAGATCATGTGTCGAGGCCCACAGGTCCTAGACATGGAGTACCGAGAGGAGGATTGACCTGAGCATGGACCTGGAGGACCCATCTTTCTTCTCTTTCATCGGACTTGTCTTGTCAGCAACATCAGCACCCATCACCTTCGGCTTGGACTTGTAGTGGAGAAGACTCTTTCTCCATGAGGTAATTGGTCCAGGTATCATGGTATGTGTCATTTTTTTTATCATTATAACCTTTAGATATATGCATCAAATTCCTTTTATTTCTGACGACTG
>ML781996.1:461543-478412 GCA_009831015.1 Picea engelmannii
CCCTAGAGGGTTTCCCAGGATAAATGTTGTGTCTCTTGTGAATGTGTATTTCTCAGTGATCTTGTTCTTATGATGCTCTTATCTATTGAAATGCAAAGAACTATAATAATGGCATAAACATTAACACAAGGAAGGCTGAGGATATTGTGTATGTTCATTCCAACCTCCGCCTTCTATCACATTCCACTCCAGAGTATAAGAAGGTTCCAAGCAAGATGTGGAATGTGGAACTTGAGATCTCCGATTTAAACATGACACTTAATGCCACGTCTCACCTCAACCTACTTGAGGATGTCCAACCACCAGTCCAGACTTTTGCTCCAGCTTCCAACATTCCTGGATGCCCCTCGTCTATTCATGATGTAGAGTTGCAATATGTGAATGATGAGGATGTAGACCCATTTCATGATATGTAGTTGGACCTACTAGACATTATCATACTAGTAGAGTGTTCTGTGATGAGACACTTAATTTTGTATTTACTATTACCCTTTTTATATGAGATGATGCATCATGATTTCAGTCTACATAATTACAAATTATCTAATGATATCAGTTCTAATGTTGTGATTCAAAAATGTTTTTTATTCTTAACATTGAATATATATAAAAAAAATAAAAATATATTATTATATCTTTTGTACGTGGCGTTTCCCCGCCGTATCTGGATCCCGTCTTTTCAAAAATATAGTGGATCCATATCCAGATCTATATCTATATCCATTTCCTGGTAACATAGCTTTTTCCCCTAGGAGGTTCAAACCTTCTAAGGTTTACCAAAGAAGGCCTCCCCTCAAGTCTCTCGTTGTCAAAACCCTCTTCCAAGGTACCCTTCCCCTTGTTCCAATGGCTCATCCTTAGGAAAAAGACCTTTACAAACCCCTTAACATGGCCATCATTGAATGCCTCTATGGTCCTTCCCCCCGGTCGTGGAAGCAACGTTGCGCATCTACACACTGCTGGGATGGAGGACACATGCCCCCGTATTGTCTCTTGTGGACTAAAACTGGGTAACCTCTCAAAGAAGACTGAGCACAAAATGGTCCCAAATCCAAAGTTTTTGTTGCTCCACCCATGACACTCGGTGAGTCTTCATGCAGTCTAGCATGGTCGTGCTCCAATCGAAAATTTGTGCATTTAAGCACTGCACCGCATAATGCATGTGCGCCCGGGAGGTTTGATGTAAGGTCGCGGATCCAATAATCTGCCCAATAAGAAAAAATATCACCTTCAGTGATAGGTTGGAAATCTTGTGGATCGACACCTGAGAACCTACTTTCTCAATGCCAGCCTCGCAATGTAGTCCGATCAACTCAGCAATGTTATGAGGCCCAAGGGGGAAAGTATGCAAGTTGACTGGTTCCCCTCTTCTCGAGAGGCCAGTCAGAAAGTAAATGTCCTCAGTTGTTGGAGTCAACGACTACCCCTCCAGCATAAGCGCCTCAGTGTCGGGGTGGCAGTAATCCACCAAGGCATTCAACAGCCTAGGTTGTGCCCTCATGAATGGACACCAAAAGAACTTCCACAACCCGCATTGTCTCAGTCCAGCCATGGCTGCAGGGTCCTCATCGACCAAGATATATATATCCTGATGCTCCCTCTCTCTCCAGTGGACGTCCATCCTGTCAATGACAAGTTCAAAGGGGAGTTAGACCTTGTATTTTCTCTTTTCTTTACCTTTTTCAGGGTGTACGCGGGTTGTAGTGAGCACAGTCGCATATGCACGCAGGCATAATATTTTCTGTCTGCGGGCATAAGCGGGTTATCCTTGGACAACCCACATACACGTAGGGCCGCCCCTTTTTAAGAGTGTGTGCCCCCCAAAAAACTAAAATTAATGCAAGAAAGAAGTATTGAAATGCAAGAGGGGTTGATTTGTACTTACTTGGTCCGAGCGAAAGTTCGTTTCATCCTCTGAAGCTCCCGGAATCAACTTCTTTAGCAAAGGGGTGTTTTTGTCTTTTTGGTCAGTTTTCAATTTGCAATGGTGATAATGAGCTACGAGCTTCTATTTATGGGGTGCTTTTTGGCTTTTTGCCCATTTTTGTCATTTTTTTGGACCCTTTTCTCATTTTTTCTGATTTGAAAGTTGTTAAGTATGGTTCTTGAGTTTCTCATTGGATATTACGATACACTTCACTTTTGGTTTGGAAAACTTTTTGAGAGATGGGTCACTTTTGAAGGTCCTTTGGTAAAAGTCTTTTTTCCAACTTTTTGCATCTAAGTTAGGATTCCACCTCCTTTCTGCATCTCGTTGTCTTTTTTGCTTTTCCATAGGATCAATCCCACTGAATTGCGACACAAAACCGTCATTGCTGCTTTAGAAGTGTAGTAATTTAGTGGTAGAGCCTTTCTTTACATGGATGCCCTAGGTAGATCCTGGTTGCATTTTGGTGTCCATGCCATCATTAATGACTTTAGGCTTGGAATTCCTTGCTAGTCTTTTCCTGATTATGAGTTTGAGCCTCATATGTCTGATATGTCATCACTCTTGGCCTCACCCTCGGGACTCCCAAAATGAGTCTTCTTTAAGCCCTTTTCAGAATCTATAAACATGAAAAGATTGTTGAGCGATTTTGTTTCCCTTCACGCTCACCAAATTAAAACTTGAAGGCACGTATGTCCGGCGGTAGTTTACCCCTTTTTCATCCAGACAGTCAACTGTACAAACAAAGGTATACTTTAGGAACTCTGGTTCGCTAGAAGAGTATTCTCAGATATAAGTTTAACCCTTTTCGGGCCTGAGGGACTAAATGAACCCCCACAGAGTCCATAGTTAATCTCTTTTCAGACTCCCTAAAATTTAAAAGATAGCCAAGTGACCTTGTTTCTTCACACTTGTTAAACTGGTCCAGAAGAATACCCCCTACGGAGTCCATAGTTAAGCTCTTTTCAGACTCCTTAAAATTGAAAAGATCGTTGAGTGACCTTGTTCTTTCACACTCATTAATTGGTTCAGAAAAACATCTACTGGCATGAGTTTAACCCTTTTTTCAGTCTGTAGATTAAGGAGGAAAAAGGTACACCTCAGGAGATTCGTTTCGCCAGGAGAGTTATCCTAAGTAAATTTTACTTTTTCAGGCTAAGGAGACTAAATCTAGAAAAAGGCAACGAGTCCATAGTTAAGCTCTTTTCAGACTCCTTAAAATTGAAAAGATTGTCGAGTGATCTTGTCTTTGTCACACTTGTTAAAATGGTTTTGAACAGACGTCTTTTCGCTGCTAGTTTACCCCTTTTTCGAACCGACTAGACTACCTTCGAAAAAGGTACCCCAACGGAGTCTTCTTTTATGCCTTTTCAGACTCTCTAAAAATGAAAAACCACCGAGCTTACCTTCTCTGGGCTCATAAAAAATACATTGAAGGGGATTTCATTGTTTCCTATCAATCGCATTTGCATCCCTACATTTTTGTCCTAATGCCAGCACCATGTTGCTCTCAACTGAACCATTGAAGCATGCCTTATACGCAAGCCTTGCAACACTTTGCTTCTACGTTTTAACACCTTGACCCATGGAGGAATTTTCCCAAGTGTCCTTTCCCTGCACATGTCTCCTTGCTCTAAGCATTAGTGTGTTCCTAACGCTTGGAAATAGTATGCTTGCGACACTCGTTCCTCCTTTGTAACGTAGCATTCTTTTATTCTTTTTCAAGCTTTCCAAAATTATTGAAAAAGACAAAAAAATCAAATATACCCCAAAAAGAGGATGGGAAAAGTATTTTCTTTCTATGGCAGCACAATGAGTCTCCCTTGGACAAAGTACATCCTTCTGTTTGTTCGTCAAGCTCTGGGATTTAATATGACCTTAGGAAGCTTTTCTCACTACATAGAGCTGTGTCCTCCTCCATTTGGTTATTCTTCCAAACAGATGGAGAGTTTGTGTTACCTCCTACATCGTGAACTTATGTCAATGTCATGTTGCCTGAGTCTGATCATATGTCATGATATTTTCCAAGGGAAGTTTTTACTCAACCTGAGTCGACCCTTCTGTAGTTTGTCTCTTACCCTCATGCCCGACCATCCTGAAAGTCCAATCAAGTCCTTGTTTGAAATCACTGAAGTTCTTTGCCTGATCACCGAGATCCTCTTGTATGTTCCTTGACGAGTCGTTGAAGACCTCTGAGTAGTGATTTCATACACTCACATTACACTCCTACCTGATTTGTGAAGATCTTGAATTTTTTGCTTGAGTTATGAAGGCCTCATCTCCAGCCATCAGGCGACGTTGGCTTCTTGAAGATGGATATTATATATGTATATCTTTGATTTTGAGATGTAGATCCGCTGTGTATTTCTCGGGGCTACACTTTATATAGTTATATGACATGTATCTGTAGTGTGTTTCATTGGCAACCATGATTTACTTCATCTCGAGCATGGGTATGCCCGCCTCGGTGAGACAATTGTTATTTTGCAAATGGCACCTCCTGAACTCTAGTCTTGGGCTCACTTGCTTCGTACGTTGGTAAGGATTTGTAATGTGTTTCAGCCATCATATGCTCTTCTAACCTCACACATTAGGGGGAATCTATTATAACCCTAAATTGCACCATATATGCATACCTGGCATCAGGCCATCTTACTTGCTATTTTTGCCAAGCCATCACTGAGTAGCTCCTCTTAAAAACACCATTTTTGAAGATGTATGTGCCCTGCACCATTAATTCCCGCATATGTATGCTAGATGCATCATTACTGCCTACGTACGTACGCTATCTGCACCACTACAGCCCGCGTATACTCACAAAAGTTTCAAAAATTAAAAAGTTGCAAGGAATTCGTTGAGATTACGGGCTATTGGGTAGTTTCCCAACTGTTCCACCACCTATAGCCCATCACCCAACCGAATAACCATCCTTTTGTCATATAAAAGGAGGTGTTGGGGTCTCATTCAAAATCTAAGCATAAGAACAGTAAAACTCTGCCCATTTCACTTTTCCCCCTTGCCCCAAGAATTTGCAACCACATTGTGAGTTTTGAACCAGAATTCCCTATCCTTGCCTTTTTCCTCATTCATAAGCTTATGCCATTTCCCTAGAGAGAATAATGAGAGGAGAAATATACGTGGAAGCAGTTGGATCTTGGTGACAAGGAGCTTGGACCAGGTTCAAGGAGCAGTCGTCGATCTCATTGTAAGTGACTTTGTGAGATTGATAAAAATAAGTACTTTTTCTGTCCCGACATATGATGTGTTCAATCTTTATGTTTGATTCATGTTTTATTATGACATCTAACCCACTAATTCATATATAATATGCATGTTCATAGTTCTTTGTTTGTTTGTTTGTGAATACAGGTCGGCCTTGGGAGGAGACTTGTAGTCGAGGAACAACTGAACGTAAAAGGATCAACACTGGACATGGAGTTTAAGGTAGAGTTACCAGATCTTTTTACTTTGTGTTTTATGCATGAATGTGGGATATAGTCGAGGTAATTGTTAAAAAGTAGGAGACTTTAGACGGTTAGCTCTACCTACATGTTGAACCCAAGTGTAGTCCATAGGGGGGTTTTCCCACTATAGCACTTGGGGATACTAGTTGATTGCAACATAGTCATGAGACTATGGTGGTAGTTTTGTACTACTGGATGGCATGGTAGTAGAGCTTTGGGCTACTAGATGATTGCAACATAGTCCTAATACTATGGTGGTAGTGTTGGGACTATTAGAAGAAAACATCTTGAAAGAATACCTCCCTAGCTAATAGGGAGTGTTGATGTTTTAGTAGCAGCGGGAGGTATTCCCTCCTGGACAACTTTTCTTAGAGAAGAATAAGATTCCAAAAGTCAAAGGAAGACCATTGAACAGGTGAAGAACACCTCAAAAGAGAAGTCGTTCCTTAGGAAAATAATAAAGTGGAAATATGATTTCCATGAAGAGAAGTCAGCCCAAAAAAATAATAAAGTAAATATGAAGACCCAAAATAAGAAGTCGGCCCCAGACAGATGCCTAGATTAGTATAAATACATGGTTGGATCATTTCAGTTGTACAGTCAGACATTTCTCCTTCTGCAGTGCGCACTAGGCAGGTAGCAATTGCGGTTGTGGCAGTTTCACTATTTTTGGGTTCTAGTTCTCTTGGAGAGTCCGCCCCACTTGGGGAAGGATATTTTTGGTGGCTCTTGGTGGTCTTTCTTGTGCGCTACCTCTGGAAGAGTTGCGCTAAGGTTGTGTGGTGCTTCCCAGTTTCTCTGTGCCAGTTGTCAAGAGCAGTTGCAGTTGCAGCTACCAGTTGTGCCAGTTTTGTGGTGCGTTATCTTTCTCTAGTGATGCGCCTATCTTGCACTAGTTCTATGGTGACTCAGTTGTATACCCTCACTAGGGTTTGATAAGAAGAAGAGATAAGTATTTGTTATCAAGGTTTCTTCATTTTGGTTTTCTCTTGTGAATAGAGCTTGTTCATGGTTGTATTGGAATATTAGAAAGATTCTCTTTGAGAAAAGTTGGCTGGGTTTTTCCCTGATTTTGGGTTTTTTCCAAGATGAATCTGTGTCTTCTTGTGCTTGTTTATTTGTTTCTTATATATTTCGGTATATGGTTATTGAATGTTAAAATAAGATAAAAATGTTATGGTAAATCTAATGTTAACAAAACTAATGAAAATCTAACAGCACCAACCCTTTCGATTGGACGGTTGGGACGTTCTTTGCCCAACCATATCAACAGTGGGCAGTGAATCAGGCTATCTACCCATCGAGAAAGAGGGTTATCTCTTCCACAAATCCATCCTGATCGCGTCTTTCTGATGGACCTATTCTGACAGATCCAACGATCTTCAACTAAAGAAATCCATTGTCCAGATTAAATCAGTACCTCAAATTGCACGACAGCTAACACCTCCTCTATCACACATTCATCGCGTGAGAAGGTGGGACCCTCAACAAGTTTACGGTTGAGGTTATATCGACCTCCCATCCCATGGATCAACAACTACTATCCACTCAGAGTCTTCCGCCATTGGAATGCTCCCATTCCGAGTGATCATAAGGCTTCTCATTCACCTCTCTCTGATGGGACTACTCCGACAATCATTAGTTCGTCCCAACTAATGGCCAGGATTCACTCAGAGTCCTATAGGTGCATGACAGTTAACCATCATCTCTCTTTATCTAAGTCTTCTTTGTTGGATTGGATCATCTAAGATCCAACAGTTGTAAATCCATTGACATCCTTTTTGATAGATCTATGGTCTTCACATCCTAGGACTCTCGCCATCAAGTTTCCTCCATCAGAACCCTCTCCTAGGCCTTCTTTCTAGTTCTACGACTATCTACCTTCCGATAGACTTATAGTCTCACACTCGGGTTCCAATGGTCTAGATCTCATCGAATTGACTTTCGATAGATCAACAACCCACAATTACTTGGGGTCTTCCCATCGGAATCCCATCGTGACTTCACACCCTTGATTCTCCTATGACCTTTCCTTCCAATAGGATATCTTCCAAGGCCCAAATCTCTAACCAACAATTGGGATCTTCCTCCCCCACCGCATCAACGATCGGCATCCTCTGATTTCAAACATGGGTTTTTCTTCAAGGTTAAGGGTAATCTTGAGGATTTAGCAATCCAATAGTCCTCCCAGGCTCTCACTCTCTACCAAAGTTTAACCTAATTCCCTTGGACTCATAAACCATTCTACACCCTACTATGAGTAATCTACTTTGTCAAGCCCAAATGAAGATCTTGCATCCTGCAAGCTTTCCATTCAAGAGCAGGGAAAAATCATAGGGTTAAAGGACATTCTAGGACTTAATAGTCTTGCATTCTCACTTACAAGGGTTTACTCACTTCTCTCAGGTTACTAGACCACTTCCCTAGCACCCAAGGATACTCTGCCCAAACACCCAATGAATATTGTGTATCTTGCAAGCTTTCCATTCAAGGGCTAGGCAATTTACAGGAATACTGACCTGTATTGAACTTCCCTCATTCATTCATTTACAGTTAACCATTAATAATGAAAGAAAATTCCATTTACTCCATTTTACTCAGGAATTCATCATTCTCACATTTAATCAAATCTTCATTCATAAATAGAATACAGTCTATCAATATTAAGCATACAATAGACATAACAAACAAAAACACTTATCTATTTAATAATGAGTTTAACCAGTCAACAAACTGAGGGGAAATTCCTTTCCACCCAACTGTAGGTTATGTTGCACTATACTTTTCTACAACATGCCACCCCCATACCAAGACATGATACCACCAGGGGACTAACTTAGCTGACTTCCAAATCAAGAAATAGTTCTAGAAGGTTACTCTCCTTCACTCCTATGGAAACAATAGAAGTTGCCCTCTTCCCACTGAGCTCAAGACCTCCATGAGTTTATCAGGTACCTTCTCAACTGGATTTCCTCTACACATGGAAGCCCCTTCTCTACTACACAGTCCCTCGACGACTTCCCCTTACCAATGTTGGTTTCTCTCTAGTAAGTACCAAGTCCCAGTCCTCTATTACTCCAGTATGGATATGGGTCTCCTCTACTCCAGGGTGACCATTAAACTCTTGGGAAAGCTTTATGTTTTCCTCATAAAAGATTCCCAAATCTTCTCTACTGTTCAGAGTTGTGCACAGGAAAATCTATTGTTTTCTTGGTTATCTTAATTAAGTTACTTTTCTAATTGTATTAGTAATTGGCTTGTTGTCTTTTGCAACAAACTTTGGAGGTCCTATAGTTATTTTATTTGCGCTTGCTTCTACAAAATTCGTAGTGTCTTGAGAAAACAACCTTCTTTGATCACTAGGAATCCATACAAACTTGGAGCTTCCATTTTGTAAGGACAAGCCCTCTGAAAGGTAATGATTGAAGCTAGATTATTGGCCACAACCATCCAAAATAGGAGATCCATAACCTAATCACAAAGTATTTAACCAAGCATGAAAAAACTTTAAGCAAAAGTAAAGACAAGTATAGCAACTAAATGGACCATGATGAAAAACATAAAGACTTTAGTTTAATGGCATTTGTATACCACTTTTTTTTATAACTTTGGGAATGTGCTACTTCTATCAAAAATAAAAATTCAGAAACAGAACTCTAAAGTCTCAAGAACTACTAGAAATTCTAATAATACAGTATGTGAAATGGAAATCAATTTTCAATACTGTAAGATATGTTGTGCCATTCCAAAATTGTTGCAACATTAATCAAAGATTTATATTTTTTACATGGCGAAGGAAGAAATTTGTGTGACTATGGAGACTATGTTCATTAAGAGAATTACGAATTGGTAACAAGATCTCTACATAGTTGAGTAGAGAAATTAATAATGTGGAACAAAATCCCACAATAAGGATATATGTAATAGTAGCTTGCGGTATAGCTATATTTCTATAGGCTAATGAGTTAACCAACACTGACAATAAATTTTTGAAGCCTGCATAGGCAATGCTTTCTAAAATTGTCCTAATAGAAAATAAATGGATTGCAATGACAACCTACTTCTAACACCTCCCTCTTATCTATCATTGTGTGTATATATTCATGAAGAGTTGAATGAATCTGAAACTCCATGATTTATCATTTGGTAATGTTTAAGTTGTTAAAACTCTTCTTAAGAAGTTAAGTGTGTATAATATTCTTTAACTTTAGTCTATTAAAACAATAACTACATGCATAAGGATCACTGAAAGAAAGACATCCACATTATACACGAGATTTATCTTGGGAAACCCTCTTGGGGGAGAAAACCCAGTAAAGCTTCTTCAATATAGATTCTTCAACAAGTACAATGTCTCTCTCAAGAGAGATCTCACCAAAACAAAAGATCCACCAGAAACCCTAACCAGAACAGAGTAGCGCACCACTACACCAAGATAGTCCTTCACCAAATAACCAAAACACTTTACTAAGACACCGCTCCTTTGTAGCTGAGTCACTCCTCTGTATCTGTGTCACTCTACAAGACTTGCACACTGTATGAGAGAGCTAGTTGTGTGTGTGTGTCTCCAAATGAGGTGCTAGGCCTCTTATAAATACTAGTTGGACTGCCCAGAATTAGGTCAGGGTCGACCTGTCCACGTTACCCTTCTAATTTACTTTTGACTTGTCAAGGCACAATAGGGCTGACTTTTACAAAGGCACAATAGGGCCAACTTAACAAATATAATACAACATTAATATTTAGGGTTTTTTCTTGGTCAAATACAATATTAATATAATAATAATATCTTTTGAAGCTACTCAAACTTCAACACTCCCTCTTAGCAAGGAAGGTATTCTTCTGGCATGATCATCATGACTACTTTTGTTCTTCTGTACACTTGATCATTGACTTGTTGAATTTTCATGAATCTATATTGAAGAAGTTTTGTAACCATATCAGCGTCCAGGGTCTCATCATCCATCTGGGCTTTATGTCATCACGGGGCTTTCACTTTCCAACTCACACAGAATCTAGCATCTAGTTCCACATTGAACTAGTAACCTCTGGTTGGCACACCAGGAAACTGGTCCACAATGACCAGGCATCTAATCACGAAGATTAGGCGATGTAGTGTGCACACACTACCCATCTAGCCCAAGGCTAGGAAACACCTCCAACCACACAAGTTGGCCCACCAACTAAAAATTTAGGTAACTAACCAGGCCTGAAGGCATGGCATCTACTGCCCTTGTGTGAGGTCATGCTTGCTCGTGCCACAGTCAATAACTTTTCATACCATAATTTTTCACTAGAGTAGCAATCTGCGTACCAGGATTTATCACTGGGGTAGCAATAAATCGACATACCAGGCTTTATCACTAGGGTAGCCATCTACGTAGCAGGATTTATCACTGGAGTAGCCATCTACGTACTAGGCTTAATCACTAGAGTAGTAGTAACTCGACGTACTGGGCTTAATCAATGGAGTAGCTGTAACATGCTCGTGAATGAGTTGCTTTTGCCACATGTTGAAGCTGTTGCCCTGGATCACAACTGTAACTCATCACTTCCTCTTACTAGGGACGTCCTTCTAGACCACACCAAGCTTGTCTCTGAAGTACATAAACTTCACTTTCGAAAGAGGTTTGGTCAACACGTCAGTTATTTTCTCATCTGTAGCAACATACTAGAGCTTCACTACTCCCCTTTTTACCATATCTATGATATAGTGGTACGTGATCTCGATGTGCTTGGACTTGTCATGGAACACTAGGTTCTCTGTCAACTTCACACAACTCTGGTTGTCACACTAGATACAAGTCGCCTCTAACTTGAGATCAAAAAATCATGCAAGCAGCTTCCGAAGCCACACTGCTTCATTGCTAGTTGAACAAGTTGTTATATACTATGCTTCAGCTATACTGAGCACCGCACTAGTCTGCTTCATGTTGAACCATGATATCATAGTTGATCCCATACTGAAGCAACATCTAGATGTACTCTTCCGATATGCAACACTACCGGCCCAATCTGAATCAGTAAAGCCTTGTAGGCTTATCTCATGATCTGCAACATATCTGAGTCCATAATCAATTGTACCCTTCAGGTACCTCATCACATGTTTTTTTGCAACCAAGTGAACACTTCTCGACTCAACCATAAACTGACTCAATGTGTTCACCTCAAAACATATATTTGGCCTCGTGTTCGTTAAGTACATCAATGAAGTAAACAAACTTCACTTTCGACAGAGGCTTGGTCAACACGTCAGCTATTTTCTCATCTGTAGCGATGTACTGGAGATTCTCTGCTCCCCTTTGTACCATATCTCTGATATAGTGGTACGTGATCTTGATGTGCTTGGACTTGTCATGGAACACTAGGTTCTCTATCAACTTCACACAACTCTGGTTGTCACACCAGATATAAGTCGCCTCTAACTCGGGATCAAACAATCATGCAAGCAACTTCTAAAGCCACACTGCTTTGCTGCTAGTTGAACAAGTTGCTATATACTCTGCTTCAGTTGTACTGAGCACCACACTAGACTTCTTCATGTTGAACCATGATATCATAGTTGATCCCATACTTAAGCAACATCTAGATGTACTCTTCCGGTCTGCAACACTATCGGCCCAATATGAATCAGTAAAGCCTTGTAGGCTTATCTCGTGATCTGAAGCATATCTAAGTCCATAATCAATTGTACCCTTCAGGCACCTCATCACACGTTTTGTTGCAACCAAGTGAACACTTCTCGACTCAACCATAAATTGACTCAATTTGTTCACCGCAAAACATATATCTGGCCTCGTGTTCGTTAACTACATCAACAAACCAATCATTTGTCTATACATGGTGCCATCCACTATCTCTGAAGATGTATCGCTCAACAACTTCAGATTTGTCACCATCGGTGTAGGCATGGCTTTGCAATCCATCATTCTAAATCTCTTCAAAATCTCAACAACATATTTTCCTTGGTTAAGGAAAATTTCACTCGGTCTCTACCATACCTCTAGACCTAAGAAGTAATGCATCATGCATAGGTCTTTCATCTCGAACTATGTAGCAAGTTTCCTCTTACTATCAGTGATGAGTTTCTCTTCTCCTGTTAGAAACAGGTCATCCACATACAATAGTAGTATCACTGGTCCACCATCCACAACCATGAAGTACAGTTTGGAATCTTATTTACTTTTGGTAAAGCCCAAGCTCATCAGGAAGCTGTCAATTCTACCGTACCATGCTCTAGGTGCTTGCTTTAACCCATACAAGGCTTTCTTCAATCTGCACACATGTGACTGACTGCCATGTGTCTCAAAACCTTGTGGTTGCTCCACATACACTTCCTCTTCTATTACACCATTTAGAAAAGTTGTCTTCGCGTCCATCTAGTGTACCTTCCACTTCTTTATTGCAGCCAATGCAAGTATGGCTATAATCGAAGTGTATCTTGCCATGGGAGCAAATGTCTCCTCATAATCTATTACTTCTTTCTGGGAGAAACCATGTGCCACGAAATTTTCCTTGTACTTCTCGATACTTCCATCTGCTAAATGTTTTGTTTTGTAAATCCACTTGGAACTTACAATTGTCTTCTCTTTCGGTCTTGGAACCATATCCCAAACATCATTCTTTACAATGTACTGGTACTCTTCCATCGTGGCATCCTTCCATTCTTTCTTCTTTGCATCCTCTTCATAACTGGTAGGCTCAGCATCAATGATGTCACTTAGCAATGCCACATAGCTAGAGTAAGGTTGTGGCCTCTTGCTTGATATAAATAAGAGGCTAGCGCCAAATTGATATAAATAAGAGGATAGCGCCTCACTTCTTAGACACACTTCACTTGCTCATTATCTTATGAGGCAAGCTGCAATTGGAAGTTGGAGAGAGGAGAAGAAGGGTAGTGCATCTCTTGGGGAGGACTTTTTGTATTGGTTTGAGTTATCTCTTGAACATTGTATAAGCCATTTATGATAAGGAAGTTTTTGTTGGGTTTTCTTCCCCTAGAGGGTTTCCCAGGATAAATGTTGTGTCTCTTGTGAATGTGTATTTATCAGTGATCTTGTTCTTATTATGCTCTTATCTAATGAAATGCAAAGAATTATAATAATGGCATAAACATTAACAAGGGTAGCGTCCTAGTGCATGGAGGGAGAAAACCTCACCCTAGGCCTGCCAGAGTGCCTCCAAATGCAACGACCTCTTCTTGTATCACACAAGTTGGTCATCACTATCATGACCCAAGCCCGGGGTCTCAACATCCATCCCCGGGCTTCAAGCCCTCATGAAGGTCTGAACTGGTC
This sequence comes from Picea engelmannii, assembly GCA_009831015.1. Classification (NCBI taxonomy): domain Eukaryota; kingdom Viridiplantae; phylum Streptophyta; class Pinopsida; order Pinales; family Pinaceae; genus Picea; species Picea engelmannii. Next base: position 475,232 of record ML781996.1, read on the forward strand.
ATATCTTCATGAATACCTATGCAACTAGCAAGGTCCTGCAAAGTCAAATAGGCACTCCCTCTAGGGGTCCATGAGTCACGAATATCATATCAAGTAAATTACATCCAGTTCAGACCTTCATGAAGCCCTCATGAAGGTCTGAACTGGTCATCTCCTCATGAATACCTGTCCAGCTGGCAAGGTCCTGCAAAGTCAAATAGGTACTCCCTCTAGGGGTCCATGAGTCACAAGTATCATAGCAAGTAAATCACATCCAATAATCAAACCATCCGAACATGTGCATCAAACCCCCTAAACTAAGCAAATGCTCAAAGACGTTATACAACTTGCCAAATTTAGGTTTGGGAAGGGTCTCAGGATGTCCTATTGGTTTAATCCCCCTTAAGTCTGGGGTGTTTCCCGGGTGGAGCCTAATCCAAGTCATGTAAGTGTATGAAGTGGCATGGGGTAGACCTTTGGGCATCAGGTGCATGTGATAACAGGGAAATGTAGAGTCTTACCAGTGGCACCTTTGTGCAAGGTGAGTTGCACCTTGTCATGAATGCAATTGTTTCCTAGCCCATTCATTGTCATTTATTCTTTCTTAGCTTTCCTTCTTTTGATCTTCCCTTTTGTGCTTCAAGGGAATAGTCAAGAGCCACTACCCTAGCTTGGTGACCAGTTGAGTGGTAGTGTCATACCGCTACATGTTCATGGTCATGATAGGCTGACTCATGATGAGACCTCCTATCCAACAACAAATTCCTTGAGTGTTTTATTCATGTCTTTGTCCCCTTTTCTTGCTGAGAATCATTTCAGTGCTTTCTCAGGGATCCCTGGGTGAGGCATCTCGAAGGTTTAAATTTGGTTCTTAACTTTTGCAAGCTACATTTCCCCCTTGGCCTTTAGCCCCTTCTTTCTATGAGGCAAGTTACCCACCTTTATTATATTTATGGGTCTCAATAACAACTGTTGGGGCCGACTTCTTATTCTGCCTATTACAATTTTCTGTTGACCAATCCACGAAAGGGGATTTGGTCCTAATACAATAACCGACATGATCAATCCACAATGGGGATTGATCCTATGAATAATATAACAATAATAATAAGAATACTCTTTGCAGTTACATTCTTTCAACACTCCCCCTTAACAAGAAGGGTATTCTTCAATAGCATCAGGCGAGAGAGGCATGCATCATCAATGGCATCAAGAGGACAGTATTGTCAATATCATCTTGGAACATTGGTTGGCATATCTACGAGTCATCAAAAGTTTTCTTCATCGGCAGCATCGTCATTCTCGAAAGAATGCCATCATCATCTGCTTCAATATGTATCAGTAAAAATGATACCTCATCACAACACTAGGCTGGCACATCACAGTACTACACTGGCTCAATGTCACAACTGATAAGATGGTAGCTCAGTGTCAATCACATCTTTCTTTACATATAACAACTAGGTTAGAAGCAAGGTATACATCATCTTGCTTTACGTCTAACAACTAGGTCAGAAGTAAGGAATCATCTTGCTTTACGTCTAACAACTAGGTCATAAGCAAGGAACACATCATCATCTTGCTTTATGTCTAACAATGAGGTCAGAAGCAATGAATCATCTGGCTTTATGTCTAACAACTAGGTCAGAAGCAAGGAACACATAATCATCTTACTTTACATCTAACAACGAGGTCAGAAGCAAGGAATCATCTTGCTTTATGTCTAACAACTAGGTCAGAAGCAAGGAACAAATCATCATCTTGCTTTACGTCTAACAATGAGTTCAGAAGCAAGGAATCACACATCATCTTGCTTTACGTCTAACAACGAGGTCAGAAGCAAGGAATCACACATCATCTTGCTTTACGTCTAACAGCGAGGTCAGAAGCAAGGAATCATATTGCTTTACATCTAACAACTAGGTCAGAAGCAAGGAATCACACACTCCCCCTTTCAGGGAGGATCCTTTCAGACTATACCAAGCTTATCTCGAAAGTGTTCAAACTTTACACGAGATAGAGGTTTGATCAACACATTAGAAACCTGTTCATTTGTGCTGACATGTAGGAGCTTCAAGGTTCCTCTCTGTACCATGTCACGGATGTAATGATAGTGAATCTCTATGTGTTTCGCCCTGTCATGGAATACATGATTCTCTGTCATTTTTATGCAGCTCTGTTTGTCACATAGGATCATGGTTTCTTTCATTTCTAGGTCAAATAAACCAGTCAACAACTTTCAAAGCCATATACCTTCACAGGTAGCAGAACATGCAGCAATGTACTATGCTTCCACTGTGCTGAGAGCAATACTAGATTGCTTCCTACTCTGCCACGAGATCATGGCTAATCCCAAACTGAAACAGCATTCGGAAGTGATTTTTCTGTCAGCAATGCTTCCTACCCAATCTACATCAGTATATCCACTCAATGTAAAGTTATGATCTCCATCATAGCAGAGACCATAATCTATTGTACCTTTAAGGTACCTCATCAAATGTTTTGCAGCCACTAGGTGAACACGTTTGGGCTCTACCAGAAACTGACTCAAGGTGTTCACTGCAAAACAAATGTCTGGTCTGGTGTCCATCCGATACATCAGTGATCCAATAATCTATTTGTACAGTGTGGCATCAATCAAATCTAACGAAGTATCGACCATCAGCTTCAGCTTCGCTTCCATGGGTGTATTCATGGGTTTGCATTCCAGCATGTCGAATCTCTTCAGGATTTCGACTGTGTACTTCCCTTGGTTAAGGAAGATTCTTTCTGGACTCCATACCTCAAGGCCTAAGAAGTAATGCATTAGGCCAAGGTCTTTCATTTCAAATTCTACAGAAAGTCTCTTTTTACATTCAGTGATGAGCTTTTCTTCTCTAGTTAAGAATAAGTCATCCACATACAGTAGTAAGATTACTGGTTCACTATCCATAATTTTGAAGTAGATATTTGAGTCTGCTTTACTCTTGGTAAAGCCTAAGCTCATCAATAAACTATCTATACGTCCATACCAAGCTCTAGGGGCTTGCTTCAATCCGTATAAGGATTTCTTCAATCTGTAGACATGAGACTTCATGTCTTCAACCTCAAATCCTTGGGGTTGCTCTATATACACTTCCTCTTCGATAACACCATTCAGGAAAGTTGTCTTCACATCCATCTGTTGCAGCTTCCATTTCATCTTAGCTACAAGAGCTATGAT
>ML781996.1:498558-533473 GCA_009831015.1 Picea engelmannii
TTCTTACATCCACCTTATTCTATTTTATTGAAAGGCCTTATTAAAATTGACCTTTATTACATCCGAATACATTGATCTACCTATGTGCGGGTTAGGACCTTAACAAACCTGCTACAATGAAGATGTCAATCTGGAATGCACATCAAATGGCTAGAAGATAGGAGTTGCTACAAAATGCTCCAATAGAAGACCGCAAGCCTCCAAAGGTTGAATACTCACTAAATACCAATACAAAGTAGATCTGGGCCATGAGAAATGATAAACCCCCAAGCTGGAAGGTGCCATGCTCTGTTAGAATGTTGAACCTCCTCAATTATTCGGCCCTGCTGCCAAAGATGCCTAATCACTCCAATAAATATGCCAAACAGTAGATCAGGTGATGGCAAGAACAGACCAGGTGCTCAAATCTCCATGATCCCTCTCAAACCCTATGGATTTGAATCTCCTCCAAGGAATGGTGTGCCCCCCTAGATGCCTGAAACCCTAGATAACTTGGCCTCCCTCCTAGATGCCTCCAAATGCTCCACAAAACCGCTAGAATGATAGATCGGGGGCTTGGTTACCTCCCTGGTAAAGTCCCAAGTGAAATGGTGAATATCTAAGCTAGAAAATCACTGAAACCACTTTCTGAAGTTTGCTCCTCTCCTCCAATTCGTCCCATGCATCTAATAAATCAAATGGCACCTAAAAAATCTTCCTGAATGGACTAGATCTGATGTCCAAGGCCCTGCAATGAAAACCCAGGTGATAGAATATCCAAAAGCCCTGCCAATCACCTGCAATGAACCTCTCTCAAATAATGGTGCGCCCCCTTGCTGGAAGCCCCCAATGGTGCGCCCTCCTTCTCTTCCTATGCCTGTGGTTGGTGTAGAACCCTCCTGCACTGATGTAGATCCAAACTAGAATGGTGTGGGAATGTATTGCATCTCCGAGACCAAGCTTGGGACAAGCTAGGTAGAATATTTCACCACTGAATCGTCCTCTAGGGTTTGTTAAGTCAAAACCCTCAAAACCCCCAAGAGATGGGCCCTCTAGCTAGAATCCAGATATCAAAATGATAGACATACATGAATGAATGAACAGAGGCTCTTGCCTTTCCTTGATACTTCCTGCTCACCTTCTCCCTCCAAAGTGACTTTCATTTTATTAATATTTAATTAATTAATCAATTAAACTTTTTACCTCTGAAAAGCGCCTTATCTCTCATTGTGGCTTCCCTGGCCACTGAAATTCACTTCTAGCCATCCCATCTTGTAGTGTTGCTCCTCCCGATTCCAATGAGCTATTACACTGAGAGGCTCCTCCAAGTAATATGCCCAAAATGACCTCTTCAGTGAATTTAATTGACTTATAGCTCAAAATACTCAAAATCATGGAAATCGTCGGAATGCAATGTGTTATCCCCGATTTATAAGGATAACTAGGAGATCATGTCTCAAGGCCCATAGGTCCTAGACATGGAGTACCGAGAGCAGGATTGACCTAAGCATGGCCTTGGAGGGCCCATCTTTCTTCTTCTTCATCAGACTTGTCCTATTAGCAGCAACAACATCCATCACCTTCAGCTTGGACTTGTATCAGAGAAGACTCTTGCTCCATGAGGTAATTGGTCTAGGTATCATGGTATGTGTCATGTTTGATCATTATAACTTTCAGGTATATGCATCAAATTCCTTTCATTTTTGACGACTGCTTGGATCTTACACTAACCCACTTGACCATGGTTGGGGGGATCGACAGGGTACCCTACCAAATCTCTGAAACCGTGACCAAGCTAAATCGACGGTTCACGGATCTCTCTCTATCCAATGGCCTATATTCAATCGAAATTTCGCTACTCACAAAGTTGGAAAACTTGTCCAACTCCTCCTACTTGGAATCCCAAAGTTCGAAGCTCTGAAATTCCTCCACCCTACAGATCAACGGCTCTGAGCCTCCCACAAATCAATGGCCCAGATCTTGTCGGGACTTTGAGTCTCGCAAAGCTGGAAAGGTTGACCGCCTCCATTCCCCAACTCCCGAAATACCAAAATTTCAAGGTGCCAGATCAACGACCTTCAATTCCCCATGATCTGACGGTTCAGATCAAATCATGAGTTCGGGTCTCACGAGTTTACAAAACTCTACCCTTTAACTTCCTTCAGTAGAAATTCAGCGAAACGTTGATCCTTCGCCACATGTCCTCTGTCGGTGGACGGTTCTGATCACTTTGGGACTTTCAGGACTTTGACGAGTCCACTCTCCCGCCTACACAAGGGTTAAGATCGACAGTCTAGGTAGTATACGATGGATCCCGGGATCTACGGTCCCAGTTCCATTGCTACTTGCGAAGACTGAAGGGGTCGAGGCATTAACGCTTGCACTCCTCCTCTAGATCCATTGGTCCTGACAGAACTGGGATACTTCCGAAAGGATCTCGTCCGTTCATCTACCCAATGAAAGGATACTCCCTTTCGATAATTGGACTCGCTATCCTTTCTGACTTGGGTAACGAGATTCAACCTCTCAGAGATTCAAACTCCCACGACTCCAAAAACTTAGAGAGATAACTCCTTCTTGCACAGGGTTTCCAAATCTGGGTCACATGAACCTTCAGATGGTTCTTGGGCAATTATCCCTAATCTTAGTCAGGTTTCTGGATAAGGGCTTGGGTACTTTTCAAAGTCCCTAGGCTACTGACCTGAATGAAGTGCCTTCCTAACTCGTCGAGTTATGAGCTATGACATTGGGGCAGAGTAACCTTGTGGGTTTATTGTAGCGGTAGCCATACCAAGAAGCTTACTCCGACTCTGAGACATGATGCAATTCCCTAGGGAAGGTGATTTCGAGGAATTAAACCAGAACACCAAGAGAATCAGGCAGATGGGACGATTCTCAGTAGAATGGACTCATGCTCCGGACTTCATTTTATACAGAAACCAACTGTGGCATATAAGTATACACATGCATTCATTATTTCCAATCTAAATTACCAGGAAATCATAGCATACAGAAACCATTTATGGGCGTATAAACATGAGCATGTAACCATAATATTCAATTCAAAATACAAGGCATAAAACACTTATCAGAACCATTAGGCGTGATGTGATTGTTGAGAGGGGTGCTCATTTCCACCCAACCATAGGCTCAGTCACTCCCAATGGATTTATCACTGGCCACCCCTGAGCTTAGACCACGATGCTCTAAGAATCGATCTCGTACTTCCAACTCAACAGAAGTTGGGGATGAAGGTTACTCTCCTTCTCCCAATACAAGAGTAAATGAGAACGAAGGTTACTCTCCTTCTCCTAGCTCTGTCTCTATTCTTTGTGATCATAACTCATTGTTTTTTCTTTCAATCATTCCTCGGACCCGAGTGTTTCTACTCTCGTCTCTGCACTCTTCACAGGCTACCCCCTTGTCCACCACGCTTCCCTTCTTTCCCTCCAAAAGGTTGTGTGTCACTCGAATCCCCCCATCCGTGGTCAGGTCCGGAAGCCATCTGATGGGCAGTCTGCCCCATCCCTCATTAACTCTTGAGGAGGCCCTTCCCACCTACCATCCTGACAGGAATTCATTTCTGGGCAGAGGGTTTTTCTTATCTGAGCAACATTAACTCCAGTATGGTAATGGTTCGGTGGAGGTTATCGCAACCATTCTGGGTTCCCTCCACCACCTTTTCATTAGCAATCATGGTCTCTCTTTCTTAGCACATCCCCTCTCTCAGTAGTCATGCAACACGTTTCCATTATCCATCAAATACATTCATCGACCTTTATACAAAGGTCCACCAAATTAAACATTCACACTTTGAGTTTTCCATAGTTCCTGGCCAATAAAGTTATATTTACAGACTAGGGGAAACATGGTGTTACAGTGAAAGTCTGCGGAAACGAAATGAAAACAATTATGTGGTTGTGGGAACATCTCAGGTGGCAGGGAGTTGCAAAGATGGTTACGGTAGAGAGTCTGGGTGGGAGGAATATGTTCTTTAGTGTCTTGGTGAGGGGATGAAAGTCATTTGACTCTGCCCTTTTGTAAACCGAGCCGGTAGTGCTCATTTGTAATTGTTTCACAATAACAAAGACTAGTTGGGTGTTAGGCACGATTGGTGTTGCCCAAACTATTTATGTGTTTGTATTCGTTTGTATTCTATGGTTGTTCTCTTTTTCATAGATGCATGCTTAAATAATACTAAGTGTCAAACTGTGTTAACAACTATCTAAGTAAGCAAGAGTTGCACTAGAGTAGAGTGTGACTTGTCGGTAGCCTAGAACGGAGTATGGGTATGCTCTAGGTGGCAAGGCATAGTCCGAATGAAGTATTATTGGAATGCCAAGCAACCAAGTGGGAAATTTTACAATGTCACATGCCCCCAGAAGGTGAATGATCACAATATCTATTCGGGAATCCTGTGGAGTCGTGACAATACTAATATTAGGATTTGTTTATTTTAGTATTTAGTAAAACAAAATTGTGTACAATGCATTTTTTGAGGAAACCCACTAGGTACTTCCCTTCGTTTCAAGGATGGTACCCAAGGTAAATTGGATTATTTAAGGCTCAAGGCTAGGTCAATAGTCAACAATTGGCTCTTGAAAAGAGAAAGCATGTAACAAAGTGGATTTGAATCTAGGTGGGGGAGGATAACAACTTTCCTCTCGACCATTTAACTAGTAATATAACATGTACATGGAATTTCACACAAAAAAACATGATATTAAAAGAAACCACTACGAGTAGAGAACTTAAAGTCTAGAACCATTTAATTTCTCCATGGAATACAAAGAAAATAATAATTTCCATGCCCCAATGATCATAAACCATAAAATCAAAAACATGGGTTAAAAAATCAAGGCATACTCGTCATCATAAATCACAACATCAAGATAAAACATTAAGAGTTAACTTTCCTTGCATTGAATTACAAAGGCATTTGATCAATGTGGATGATCATTTCCTTTCCTAGAATATTGTGATTCCACTCTTCACAAGTCTCAAGTAAATCTATTTGTCATAGGTAGCATATCTGTGAACCATATGAGAGAGTGTCTGCATGTGATGGGTATTTGGATGTCCATGTTGTGTGAGGATTGTAATATTAGGAATTTGTCTCAATTTCAAGCAGTTGTTATATATCTAGTAGAATTAGGAATTTCACCATGCAGAGACATTACTTCATGTCCTCAAATCATTTCTATTGTTCCTAGACCCAAACAAAATTAGTCGTGGCTCCCCACTTGGTCACATGGCTCAAAGACCAAGATATATGACAGAACCCCAACACAAAGCCACAGTAACTGTAGGTGAGGCCTAAGAAGTTGTAAAGATCCATTAGTGTCTTTAGGGTTAGAAAATTATAGATGACTTGGATCTTGGTTGGATCCACATGCACAACATGCTTATCCATGATGTACTCAAGTTATTGAACTCTCTACATGTTAAATGAGCACTTATGTAGGTTGGCATATAACTTGTGTTATCGTAGGGTGTTCAATAGTTGTTGAATGTAATTCAGATCATCTTTTGAGGCTATGTTGAAGATGATGATGTCGACTAGGTATATGACCACAAAAAAATTAATGAATGGCCACAAAATGTCACCAATCACCCTCATGAACATCATTAGTGTATTGTTCAACCCAAAAGACATGACCAACCACTTGAAGAGACCGTACTCATATTTGAAAGTATTTTTCCATGCACTAGTTGGCTCAATTAGCACTTGGTGATACCCTTACTTAAGATCAATCTTGTTGAAAAACCTTGAACCTTTGAGTTGCTTGAGAAAATCATCAATCGAGGGGATGGGTCACTATTCTTAACTATGATTTTGTTTAAGGATTTGTATTCAATATTGAATCACCATGTTCCATCCATTTTTGAACTAGCATAATCGGGCTCCCAAAATTTAAAGCGATAAGTCAAACATGACTTCTCTATATATACTCTTGAATTTGGCATTTGATCTCCTCATTATCCACAATAAAGTGTCTATACATGGCCGTTGTGAAGAGGGGAACTTGATGTTAAATCAATCACATACTTTTGAGGGGAACTTGATCTCTGGTACATAGAGGGAGCCCATGGAGAGCCCTTGGTGGTCATGGTGATTTTATTTTCTCCATGTAATTAGACCATGAAGAGTATAAATCTCTTAAGTATGAGAGATTATCTTCTTGCACTAGTTACTAATGATTAGAGATATTATGGTGGCCATACCTACCAGTATCCTGTAGAAATTTCGATACAAATTAATGTATTCCTGCGAATCTCCTGATCTAAAAATTTCCGCCACTTGTTAAATACAGAATCGCTTCTACTACTAATATTGTGGAAGCAATTAAACCATGATCACAACCACAATGCACAAAGTGAAATATCAATAACACACAACACAGAAGTTTTACCGGGAAAGTGTAAAGCTAAAAACCCCACTATCATATATTATGTATATCATGAATCATGAAACAATCTCATACAAAACTCTAATCCAAGAGATCTCAGTACAATACAATCGTCTCATGCTGTCATACACAAATTAGCAAATACATGTGCCAATTTCCGTGTCCAAACAGCCTGCCTCCTCTGCACAAACTCTGCAATCTGAATTCTCATAATGAATCGAATGAATACAATTGCCTTGTTTGCACATGCTCATAATCATATTCACTGCATGTGTGAATAAATCACAACTGATATCCAAACTGTCCCTTTCACCTGTTATCTCAACTGGATCTCCATTGGAACTGACATGCATGTAGTTAACCGTGGCAAATCTTCAGTTGCATGTGAGTTCACAGATTAACTGAACTCTCACTAGTGCATGTTTAGTTACAACTAGTACAACTCATATTAACTCACTTAACTACACTTATAATTCTGTTACAATTCCAAATCACTCAATTATGAATGAGATAATAGATTAATATTTATTGTCTAATTTAATTAAGGGAAAAGTAAATTAGACACATGTTTCTTGTTGACTTTTCAACATATCCTATATAGTTGATCTCCTAAGGTGATAATTACACTACATTTCCCAGACGATTAAATAACATGATGATTCCACATATATGATAGCCCAAAATAACATAACAAAATTTAAGTGAGGCTACATCACACGGTACCTCATCTTTGAAGGGATTAATTTTATGTTGCAGGGGACAATGTTGATTGATGCTAATGCATCATTCTTGTCTTAGCCAACTAATAGTGTATGGCTAGGGGTGTGGCATTATTGGTACCTTCATATTCTTGATGGCATGCATTGAGGTCAAGATCTTTTTGTTGGTGTTGTCAATATCAAAATGCAATAGTCTCCCCTTCACCCACTTCTATGAGTGGAAGAGGCACTCATCTAGTTCCTCTAGTTGGAATTTTGTGGTGGTGATAACAACATTAGGTTTCTTTCCAATAGTATATTTTAATCTATCTATGTAATCATGTGGCGTTAGTTTTGAATCAAAGTGTAATGATTTCATCTCAAATAATAAATATTTTTTAGTGCAACATTCATCATTGTTGCACCAATGACTTTTGTGGTGATCACACCACTTTCTTATGTCCTTCTAATTCTCATTATTCTTTTTTGCATACAACTTTGAATAGTGGTCTTGAGGCTAGTTATCTTTACTCTTTTCTTTATTTTGAGAGTTAGGTATGTCTTTATCCTTATTGTGTTGCAATTGATTTCCAACTCCAAACTCTTTCTTACCCTTCTACAGAAATTTTTGTTCAATCTTGGCAATATAATGATAAGTGGCTTGCAGTGAAGAGAAGTCCAAAATCTCCATTTTTGTTTGGATGGATTCATGGTATTTTAGAACCAAGTTTCATTTAGAGTCGCTAATACCCATTTTTGTACATAGGGTATGAAAGGCACTAAGGTACTCCAACATAGTCAAGTCTTTACCTTAGTGAAAGATCACCCATCTAATGTATTATAGGTTCCAATAGGTAAATACTCCTCCTTGAGTGTTTTGACAAATCCCCCTCAAGTGGGTTTTGTCATATTAAATTTAGAATCTCCAATATGTTGCACATAATAAGTATCCCACCAATATTTAACATGGGGAAGGGACTTCATTAGTGTGAAAGCAATCTTCTCATTGTTGGAAAAGTTATGAATAGATGAATAACCTTCTAGCATATTTAACCATCTCTCTAGAGATTTTGCATCTACCTTACCTTCAATAGAGGGATGTGAAAATTAAATTGCACCTTGAAGGTTGTCATTCCTCCAAATTAATTGCTTGTCGAAGCTACCTTCATTGTTGTTCAGCGTTGTCAAAGGATCTAGGTGAAATGGTTCATCATCTCATTTCATTCCTCTATTGTTTAGGGTTTTTCTAGAGCAACAACCTGATAGGATCTCGTGCTCTATGATTTTTCATTACTTCTTCCACCATGGGAGTCTAATTGGGATGGAAAGGGAAGTCTGTTGGGTGTGTGTTATATTCTTTGCATGTGTGTGTGTGTGGGTGCGTCAGATACGACAATTGCTTTTGCTATTTTTAGCGGATTCTGCTATTTTTAGCTGATTTGTAAATTAATCCCGGATTAAGGGATTAGGGTTTTGGTATCTATGGAATACCTAAAAACATTGTATATATTGTATGGTGAATGGTGAAATTCGATATAATGAAAATAGGAAAGGTTTTCCCAGTTGAGGGTTTCCGGTAAAAATCTTTGTGTACTCTGTGTATGAGCCATTGATTAATTTATGTATTGCTTAAGAATCTATATGCATTGCTTTACTTCGCAGGTTTAAAACTTACAAAGTATTCACTAGGTTCAATTATTTTGAGGCCCAACTCCCTATACCTTAACCTTGTTAGGGACATGGATAGAAAAGTAATAGAGAGCAAGTCACTCTGACACCATTGATCTAGATTGGATTAAGAATGAAATGAAAGAACATAATATTGTATATATAACAAAATATATGATATTGAAAGTAGATTATAGTGAAAATCAAATTATATTAGTGAATTGAATGGTGAAGAACATTCTAATGTAAATATCAATACAAAGTGGCTAGAATGGTGGTGTCTTATCTTTGAGAAGAGATGTTGTCACTATGCTCATTCATGAAAATCTGTAACAAGAGGTTGAAATCATTTTTTAACAAAATGTCAAAAACCCTAAAATCCCCAAACCCTAACCCTAGGAGCCAAGGTGGCATAATTAATGTGGGCCTTAGGGAACATAGTTAGTACATTAACTTACCAAAGAAATAACTTTCACATACAAACTCTATTTTGAGCATTCTTCTTAATATTACAAATCTTATTCTAATTTCTATTTGTTTGTCAAGCCTCACCATTAAAGACAACTAAGCCATCAAAATAACTAAATTGACAAGGTTCAAGACCATTTTTGAGATAATACAGTCCTAAATGGTCACCTAGATCACTGACTTTGTGACCTAAGACTATGGCAACATAGTTTTTTTGTGCTCAAATATGAATTAGGGTACAACATCCTACTTGGGACACCGTGGGTCAATGTGATGATGGTGGTCCCTTTCTCCTATATAAATGAGCTCCTATTATTCCATGAAGGTTAGACCTTCTCCATTAGGCATGTCCATGCATCCTTTTCCCATCTCCTTTAGTTCACTCCTAAGGTTTTTCTTGGTCATGAACCATCCCAGGATTGATCTCTTCTTCCTTATTGCCATCATAACCTACTCGAGGTGTCCATTGGTATCATCTTCCTTATTGGTGTTATTTTCCTAAGGTACCTATTTTTCTCTTTCCCTTCCCTCATTTATCTCACTTCCTATAAATATTACATTAAAACTCTTCAATTTTTCTATAATATTCCCCTAAAAAACCAAGGGCACCCTATCTCTAGCTCATGCATATTTTATAACATTTCCTCCTTCTTACTTGCCTTTTGTTTTTTATTCATGTTCAACATTATATTTTTCACCTTATTTCTCCCAAATTTAGTGACTCAACTTTCATATAGCTATTTTTGTTGGTTATGGATTCAAATGAGGTAATTAGTCCCTCATAGGGATTAGACATTGAGGCCACTTTGTCATGTGTGAGGCAATGATATTAGTTGATATACTCTTTACACTATGGCTATTGCAGTGTTGCTATAGATTTTCATTTGTCACCTCCTCTTGGTTTCATTTTCTCCTGCTCAAACTTACCTCACACTTAGGGAAAAATTATTTTCCTTCACTAGCCCATCCAACATTGTTTCCATTTATCCTTCTCAATCTTATCTCATACTCAAGGAAACAATCTTCACCTTCGTTGGTCTATCCAAATTTGACTCATTTTCTCTATTTCAAACTTTCTTAGTACTAGAGGTAAGTCACTTTTCCTTCATTGGCCCATCTAGCATTGTTGTCATTTCTCCTAATGAAAATTTCCTCACACTCATGGTGAGTTGTCTTTCTCTTGATGGATTGCATAAAATTAATAGCTTTTATTTGATAAAAACTTACCTTGTATTCAAGGTAGTTTCTTTTCCATTGTTGGTCTATCCAATGTTGTTAACTTTTATATTACTCAAAACTTGTTTTATACTCACGATAAGTTGTTTTTCCTTCACTGGCCCATCCGACATAATCACCATTTTTCTCTGTCACTCTTACTCTTCTTGAGGAAATCCTTTTCTTTTTCTTCATTTCTCATTATTTCCCACAGGGTACGTCTAGCCCTACTTCTCCTTTTCCATCCTAGCACTATTGATTTTCCACTCATGGCATGTTGAGGTTTGGTAAGTTGTTGTAGGTGGAATGGTTAGTTGAGATAAGTAGAACAAAGCTCTTGAGAAGATAACTTGGGTTTATTGCTACTAAATTTTACCTTGGAACATCATGGTCGTCGGTCAATTTTGTTGTGCCATTCACTATAAAACATCTCCCCTTGACCCTTTATAGCACTCTTCCTTGAGATGTCACTGGATTTATTGATAAATATCTTACTAACTATAGGATGTTTAGGTGGTGTTAGCCACAAGAAACAATGCAGTTTGGATGAGGCAAGTGTTAGAGCTATTAGAAGTTGGCTTGGGTGTCTTGTTGCTATTTCTTACCTCTACATGTCCTTAATAGCTACCAATATTGCTACTAATATTCATGTACACTTTTTTAGCATGTGCCAATAGGATATCATGTGGAAACATCAACACTTAGATAGATGTAGATATTATGCGTGTTACCTTTATCTCTTTTATTTTTCACATTTAGTTTCATAGCCTAGTTGTTATTATTTAATTTTTGCATTTACTTTAATATTTTATTTGTTGGTTTCTTTATTGTGTGGAAGTTAGATCTTGCTTTTTCCTTCCATCTCCTAGCATATCTTTCTTTTGTCTTTCATTTTGTATTTTCTTTCAATGATTGCTAATGTACACCCATAGGTGGAACATGTGTAGTTCCACTCTTACATCAATATAGAAGTATGATGGGTTCCCATGATAGTTTATAGGTAGAGTATTATCACATGGTGTAATTCCCTCCTTATGTAGGAAAATTTCCTTATGCTTCCTTTGCTAATGGGCACCCTTCTTTTTTCTTATGTATATTTTCTCTGCCAATTATTTTTTCCTTTTTCTCTTTTCCTTATATTGCTTACATTTCTTTCGATTTTCTTCAGAAAACTTTTTTCTCTTCCATTTCATTAATTATAGATCCTCCTCCAGGGGAAAAATGTAGTGTGTGGTTTTTGCACTTCATATTGACCATAAAATATCCCATCAAATGTGGATTCATGGGGGTATTTTATGGAAAATTGATTGTATTCACCCCAATCTAAGATGAAATTAAGGTCCTCATATCCATCCTAGTGATGGTTCATAGTGTGTTGAAGTCCTTCCTAGATTCCCTAACTATGGTCTAGATGTGTGATCATGTTTTCCCATTTTCATGGGGTTCTCCTTTTTTCTTTTCTCCCCTTGGTTGCATGTTTGGCTATGGCAGGTATTTTGGCCAACCCATTTAAGTTGTTCCTTCAAAAGTCAAGATTTATCTTAGGCCGCATGCACTAGTCAGGGTGTTGGTTAGTTGTGTGAACCTCCCTTGGGTCCTCAAACATCCCTAATATGTAATGGCACACTCTTAATTAATTAAACATTATGAAAATTTGAGTGGCATTAGTATGGGAACCAAGCTAATACTTTATGTAATAGTAACATGCTTATCTCCCACAATTTATTGATTGCTACATTACAGAGGGTGATTTTTTAGAAAATGCCTTAGTTTGCCTCAATTGCATACATTGTAATGGGCCAAAAGTCACAATTTAATTTTTCTAGAAATATTGCCTCCCAAATAGTCAATGAAATAGTTAGAAAAAATGTTGAAGTGTCCCCAAATCTATTTAAGTCACTCCATAGCTCTTTTTTAAGGGTCGTATATCTATGTTTCTTGTATTTCAAAACTCCACTGAATTGTTAGCTCTCTAACAATATTGTGATCTCCTTCCACATTACATGCCCTTGGGATTTCTAATATTTCTTGTAATTGTGAACCATCCACTTGTTTGGATGAATCTATAGGACGTTCATATTGTTTGCTTAGATCTTCCTTGGTTTCCTCAATTGGCTTGATTGATGTGTTAGTCACTAACACCATTCACATTTGATCATATGATCTCTCTTACTTTAATGAAGACTCAACACAAGTCTTTGGGTGAGGAGGTATCCTTTTCAATCGAGGGCACACTAGTCATCCTACTTTCATTTTATTGTTTTATATTTAGTTGTGTGTTTGGCTTGTTTGTACCCTCATTTAATTTTGAGATAACATATTCTAGTTGTTTCCATGGGAAGAAGAGTGCTACGTAGATAAATAGAGTAGGATCTAACCCTCTTTTCTACTTGTTGTTTATTCTCTTCCTCTAACCATTTGTAGCTTAACATATTTTTGGTGTAGATTAGGTTTAAATTTTAGATCAGACCTAGTTAGGAGATTTTTCCCACCTAGGAGGTGAAATACCCCTAAGTTCTCTTCCTAGTTTGCTTCCTCACAAAAAGAAAATGGGTAATAAACCTCATACTTGTTGTTTGTTGTGTGCATTTGAGTTGAAATTGTTAATTGTGTTGCATTTTATTTAATGTCTTTGATTTCCTTTCATACAAATAGATAATTAGCTCACCAAAGAGAAATAAGAGAATTAACCATAGATTAGGCTCAATCCTTTGTTGGTTATCTATTTGTTTTCTAAAACTAAACTTAATAAAATCATCACACATGCACCCTAAAAACCATAGGTTATTAAAATAATTGATCTCCTAAATAACTTCATGGCCCAACTCTTCCCCGAATCTAGTTTTCCCAGTTTCTCCCAAAAATCAAGGGTGACTTCACTTACCTCAAGCGTAGGTCCTACATTTTTTGTTGGTAGTGTGGCACCCACTCTAAATATCACACTACAACTATACATATCCAACCACATGTCTCCCATCCTTCCTTGACCCATGTCATACTGATAAACTCCAATAGAATCTGGACCACAAAATACACTTATGCACCATCTGAGACCTACACTCATAATAAAATATTAATCAACAAGAATATCAACAAAATTTTATTTCTCGACAATTTCATTAACCCTCATGGGAATATTTTGATGTAAACTTGTGTTGGACTTATAATAGAACCATTGTTGTTAGTGGTCTCTACTTTTTTTTCCCAAGAAAAAACTCACGAGAAAACATAAGGGATCAACACTTCCTCACATTTGTGGATGGCATCCCTAGTAAACCTGTAAGCACAGATTATTATGCCTGACCTAGGGAGATTTGAAATAGGCACCTACTGGCATGGAACTAGCGAAATTCCCAACAACATTGGAAATAATTGGAGGAGATAATCCCTTGAGTTGTATTACTCCCAACATACATCTTAGTTCCTTGCAAATTTACATCATTACCTAGATCGAATAGTAGGGTGGCCATCATATGGCCTATTAGCTTTTGGGAATACTCCAAAAAAAATTACACCATGTTTGGGTGTGCTTCATGTGATGTGGTGTCCCTTAGTTGTTATGTTATGGACATGCACATGTGGAGGTGGCTTACTCTTGGATTGTTAGACCTTGATTTATGCTTATGTAATATTATTTCCCTAGAGCATTGGATATTGTTAGATATCTTGGTGACTTCTTCACGATGGCCACATGGAGGTTGAATTTCTTTCTTGGAGGACACCTTGCTTTGGAGGAGCGCTTGGAATTTTGGAGGAGAGTGTTGAGCCCTAAATGGCATGTGTACACTTGGATCACATGCATGAAGGCTTGTACTTGAATTATGATAGCTTGGGTTGAGGGAGTGATCATGCAGTTGTGGTGGATCCGAAGGAGCACATAACTTTGGAGAAGCATTGGATCCTCAAAGTTCTTGGAGGAGGAGCACTCGTATATTGGAGCCTTTCTTGTTAACAACATCATCTTGGATCTTGACATGTGTCCTTTGGAGTGGATCATTTCACATGTGTGGAACTTCTTGTTAGATAAAGGTATGTTGACGTTTAAAATCACAATGATGAATATTGCTCGCAAATGATTGCCAAGCTCTATTATTTATTTATAATAATAATAATAAACTAGTAGATGGGACCCCCTTGTAGACTAGTGGCGCTATGATGGATGTGTTGCACTTATATTTTTGTTTGTTGTTATAATGATGCCAGCACATTCTTATATAGTCGATGATTCAAGTCATGGTTTTAATTGTTATGAAGACATAAGATGGTTGGTTAATTGTTGCATGGGTAGATGGTTTTGATGGTCACTCGCAAATTATGGCTATACTATGGATAAAAGGATTATTATTACAAGTTCCGTGTTTATGAATTAAACATCGATTGATTATTTCACATATGATTTTTTACAAAAGGATGATACGGGAGCTTAAACAAAAGGAAAAAAGGACTATACTCAAGCCCTAAGGTTATATGTAATTGTGATAAAAGAAGGGTGTATAGACCCTTGTTGCTAAACTTGTGCACTTTGATTAAAGGTTATGTGTGAGGCATATGTGATAACGTTATAGCATATGGTTATTGTTAAAATATTTTGACATGAATTAGGGTGGTGAACTATGTAATGGATATAGAAATAGGATATTGTTTTATTTAATGGTTAATGTTATGGTGGATTAGACGGATTGTACGTCGAATTGATTGAGGTTGGGGAAGGAAGCGATGTGCATATATTGCATGTCACTCAAACTATCCTCGAGCCCGTCACCCTAGCCATACTTTCATTTGGTTTTTTGGCTCTGATGGTTGTTGATGGTCCGCAATTTTTGGTTGTTAAAGAAGGAAACAGTCTAACTCTTCCCCTTGAGCAAGATTTTCCAACTATGGTTCCTTTATTTTCCATCCATGAAGGTTCCTTTGTGTTATGAATAAATTTTGGCTCAAAATTGCTTGAGGTCTGTGTTTTTCTTAAGTTTTTCGAATGTGTATCAGTGTTGTGCTTATGGTTTCTTTTGTGAATACTCTAGAATGTTGGAATTTTAAAGAAAAGGAATGGATATTCCTATTGTGTGTAGAATGTGCATTGGTTTATTGGTTAAAAACATGTTCAGTCAGCTTGAGGTTTTTTGGTCTGGTTCTTTGTGGAAAATTATGATTATGGTTTAGCAAGCTTTGAGTTTTGGTGCATGGGTTTTACAACCAATCTTGGTGTTAAGTTTTGTCACTCCCTTTCATCTCGATGGTTGATATGTTTCGTTCCTTCGGGTTGCAATGCAAGATGTTAAGAATTGGACTGTACTTTCCATGTTTTGGTTGAGCCCCAAGCTATCATTTGTCATGGAATTTCCTTTATTATCATTGTTGCTGGAAAATATTGGACATTTGGGTTTTAGCATTACCTAGAATTTTAAATGGAAGATTGTATAAGTTTGATTGACCACGAGTTGTGCTTGGGCTTTCCCCTCATAGTGATTTTAATAATTTGCTTCCTCTCGTCTCAGTTGGAGGTGGCTGACTATTATGTTTTGGTAACCCTTACTGTCAAGATTTTTGGTTAAAGGTTATGTGTCTGTGGTGATTTTAAAAGGGAACAAGTTATATGTGTCTTCGAAGACTATCTCTTGATTGAGCCATCTGTTGTTACTTCTCTATGACAGAAAAAAATTAAAAAGGGGCATGATTTATCCATGTCCCTGAAGAATTTTTCATTTGATCGAGCTATTTGTTCTTACTTCCATTTGTTGTGTTAAACCCTAAATACAATCTTGGTATCGTCAAGGTTAAAAGAGCATCAAGGTTAAAAGAGACACCTGTGTGTGCTTGGTTTGTTGAGCACGACTTGGTTTTGTTTCTCCTTAGGCACTATTTGGATCTGTCTCTTGTTGGGAATTTCTTTTAAAATAATTTTGCACATGTTTAATTTATGAGAATCTCAGGCTCAGAGTTGCATGTTATTGGTTGAATGTTATTTCGAATCAAGACTTATGTTGATAAGCGCCTATGTGTGATTGAATCGGGGCTCGATTATGAGTTTTAATGTCAGTGGATTGTGTCAAACAATGTTGGAAAATCGACAGATGGTGGTTAATACTGGGCCTATTCTTATTTGAGTTTAAGGAATAAATATTAGATGTGGATGGTTGGAATCACTGTGTATATTTCTATTTGGTTTTAAAAGGAAAAAGGGTTTAGCATTGGAATATGAAATATTATGTCTCAAAGGGTTATAATGTTATTATAAATATGGAAATGATGTTATTATGACTATTGTATAAGTTTTATGGATGCAAAGGTTGTTATGATTAAGTATTCTGGGTATATGAATTGTTTTGTTTGAAGTCAGCAAGCATTCTGTAAAGAAGTGGCAGTTAAATGGTTTTGGTTTAAAAGTAATGCTTATTGGATTATGAGGTCTGAACAAAGTTGTGGTTGTTGTTTGATTTAATTTATTCTATGAACAATATCCATGTGTATTCCCCCTCATACTATCACTTTTGCGCTCATTATACCCCCCTCATAATCCCAATTTCATGTTTACACGCCCTGTTCTATAAAATAAATTAAAAACTCTGTATAACAATGACAAAAGATATGACACAGAAATGCGTGGCAACTAATATTTTGTGTATTGATTGCACAGTTAAATTATCTAATGAACTTTTGAGCAGTACTCATGTATTTGTCCCCTATCATGCTACCACTTTTTCGCTCATTACAATCCTTCCAGATGTCCCATGAACCCTATCCACCCCCTGCTCACTGGGAAATTATTAAATAATTTATTTTGGATTGATTTACATGGGTCTCATGTCAATTTCTGAGCCAAACTTTGTTTCATGCAAACAAAATGTCATGTATGGTCTGTTAAGGGCTAGTTACTAATGAATTGTTGCATATAGGATGAGTTTCTTCAGCAGGGGAAGCCATGGAATAAATAATAGAGGTAGAGGTAACTAGAACAGAGGGCCTAGAAAGCCTAGATTCTCTATTCATTTTCATGTTGACCCCCAGGATTTGAACCAACTGTTTCAAGTTGGTTTCTTCAACTGGATTGAGCAAGGCATAGTTAAACCCTGACCAAAGATACCTCCCTTCCAGCCTCAAAATATCCCTGGTATTCCTGTGCCTCCTCGTGTGTCCTTGCAACCATAAGTTCCTACAAATGATGGGTGGCAGGAGATTTTCAATTCGACGGTCCCTCACCATCGTGGCTGACCTAATTTGTCATTACCCCCTCCACCACCTGTAAATCATAATGTTCAAATTTCCCCTATGCATTCACCTGTTCAATCCTCTCATGCTATAAAACGGCGTAAAACTAGTGTTCCCCATGTGCAAGATAAAGGTAAAGTTTTTGCCTCTCCTTCCTCTCCTTCAAATGACTCTTCAAAATCAATGTCCTCCTGTATGCATATGAAGGACAATTGTTCCCATGTTATTAGTGAGATAAAGCCTCAAGGTTCAAATCAACCAAAGGCTACTTCTGGGAATTCCAAAGGGGACATCAGTGATAGAAGAAAGATTGCTTCTCAAAGTGGCAATTATGGATTTTAATTTATATGTTTTATGATTGAGTTGTTGAAGACAGTGATCTGCAGAAAGTTTTGGACAGTAAGCTATTTTTTTTATATAATGTGGTTATTTACATGGTTTTGGATATGATTTGAATTATTTATGATATTCAATATTCAAATTTTGGAAGTATTTATGGGAGCTACAAGGTGGCATGTATTTAAATGATTATATAATTGTGTTTGTTTTTTAAAAGAATAAAATAAGGGAGTCACAAGGGGTCCCACCTACTTAGTTATTATTAAATAAAGACCCTTAATTATTATTATTATTACTTCTCCTAAACTAAAATTAGTTAAGTTTAACTAACTTAACTAAGGAAAGTAGTTGAACTACGTCAGCTTATTTGGAATGCATAAAAGCCAAATGAGAATGAAGAACAAATGGAGAATAGAGGGAGAAAGCAAGACTAAGGTTTGCTCTTTTGTTTGCATGAGATAGTACAATTTTCATTCATTCTTGAGTTATTCAAGGCCTAATTCTCTTTTTGATAGCAGGGTCCTATTGTAGACAGCAAGGTTCAAAGCTTAACCATATCATTTAGATGCTTGTTTTAGAGGTGTTGATCTATCTTTGATAGTCTGTGTATACTTGTTTGTTTATGGATTAAATTTCATAGCTGATAAAGGATATTGTGTAGAGTCAAATTGGTAGCAGTCTATGGCAAGTTTATCCAGATTATAAAGTTCAGTTTTTACTTCTTGTCATAGTCCTTTTGTATGGTTTTCATCGGGAATCTCTAAATTAGACTTTGGACCATGCCCTCATGGGGATTTTGTAAAGAGAAAAACACTTTTGATTTCTTGAAATGAAATAATCATATTGCTATTGTATCTCATTTGTGTGAATTTATGACTTGGTCACTTTTTCTTTTCGATCTCCATATTTACTTTTTGTAATGTGTATATGTTTATGAACTAAAAATAAAATTTTATTTTATTTTTGCAACATTATTTTCATTAATAAATCATCCTAAGCCCTGGTAATTAATACTTGTGGATTGGGAATTTATTTATTAGGCTATAAAGGATAGGGTGATATTTCCGACTATCTTGTCCTAGCCAGACAAGATTCGAAAATGCTTGCGTAAGATAATGCATATATTTTCCTCAACATTTATTTGGTGACCATACTGGGGAGGTCTTCCATATCTCTTTGGTTGATTGAGTTCGCATTATCATTGAATATTTTTATGTTTTTCTTTTGATTCTTTGACTGTTTTCTTTTCTTCATGACGGTACCAGTTACAAGGCAACCCAATATTGAGCCCGGTCTTAAAGACCAAACCAACATTGCTCTAACCTTATTCAATACCATCTTAGAGACTGCTAATACCTAGGTTGAGCTTGAACACTCGTGGGAAGTAATTGAACAAGACATAAGTGTTCGGGAACGTTGGGAGGCTAGAAAAAGGCAACCTAGGAATCAGTTATAAACTCTCTCTTCCCTAAAGTTGTGATTCTCTTTTCATGACCTTGAATCCTCGTATCTCTAGGAGAAGAAGAGGATTGTCTCCTGAAATCACTCATATTACTGAAATAGGAAGAAATAACGTTATTATGTCATCCCAACAAGGCCCTCTAAGGAGAATTGTTTCTGATCCAGCGAGTTCATCTTTCTCACCCCACCCATCATTCACAAAATTGCATCTGGTGGTGGCTCTAGTGGCACTGGAGGTGCCTCAACTTCTCAACCCTTGGCCTCATCAGTGATTGGAAGATTTTATAGTCATCAAATTCTAGTCCAATCAACTACAAACCTTGCCAAGGTCATTAAAAAGTATGAGCTCTTTTAATTCAAAGAGGATGCTACTACTACCCCGTGGCATGTATCCTCCCCTCTAAACCTAGCACCTACTACTTGTCCACTTCCTAAATTCAAAGAGAATCTCCCTAAGTTTTCTGGAAATAACAGAGTCACTACTAATGAACACTTGGTGGCATTCTCTAATGCATGTAACAATATAGGAGCTAATGACAATGATACTTGTATGCGCTTATTTGTTAATTCCTTGGAAGGGAAAGCAACAAATGATTTTTTTGATCTTCCTCCCAAGATTCTTTCCACTTGGGAAGAGTTATTTTATTGGTTCAAATCGACTTATGGGTAGTCTAAGAGCCCAGCTGAACAATTACGGGAATAAAATAACAATTCGTATAAGGATGGTGAGACTATCAAGTCTTTCAACTTACGTTTCACCAAGTTATATAATTAGAATTCTTGAACTTATTCGTCCCCATAACCAAGCCACTTTTGTGCATTACTAGAATGCTCTACCTTCCCCTTACTGTCATAGGCTTGAAGAAAAAGCCATCGACAATCTTGGTTCCGCTCTGCATACTTGTTTAGAGTATGGAGAACAGCTTGAAAGAACATGTCTTCCTAAGGGAGACTCAATTAAACAAACGGACATGTCCACCCTCTTACAGCTTCTACAAGATATGAATAATCGAATGATAGCGTATGAGAGGAAAGGAAATGTCCCTTCACTTACTCTTGGAGCCTCATCTTCTTCTTCACCACCCTTTAGGAATTGAAATGAAAACAACTTTTAGCCTAAAGCCATTATGCCTCGCAGTTGGTGCAACTTTTGTGAGGAACACCACGAGGAAAGTACTTGTGAGGTAAAGAAGAGTGTCAGAGATAAAATCTTTGGAAAAAGGCCTGAAACTACCATTGTTGTTCTAGATTTTGTAAAACCAGAGGATTTCATGATCATAAATACTAGGAACAAATCTTATGCTTCAAAAGGAAAATATGATCCCCCTCGTACTTCTTTTATCCCAAGCTCATCTTCACCAACTGCTACTGTACAAGTTACTAAAACTCTTGACAGTCAAGGAACTCCCTCCCCTCTTCCCTCTTCCAAATACAACATTCTTAATCAATTGTCTAATATTAAGGCCGATGCTACTCTCCTGGACATGGTTGTCGTCCCTAAGCAACAAAAGCATCTGAAAAATTTCATGGAAGGAAAAACTTCTACCGTAGCCAATCTCTCTAAAGAGGTAGACAAAGAGGACTCAACTATAAATAAAGTAGGTGTAAATAATTTTAGACACTCTGTAAAAAATCCTCCATTTTTCATTTATGTAAAGATTATGGAAAAAATAGCCCATTGTTGTCTCATTGACGACAGTTCGGGCCCAAGCGTAATGTCGAAAATTATTATGGAAGAGCTAGGCTTGTCTTGTACAAATGAAAATGCTAGAAGCATGCTCTCTTATAATAGTTTACAAAAATAGACCATAGGTGAGATCAAGGATGTGACCTTGGTTTTTGTGCGTGCATCCTGAAATAAGGGCAACCCTTAATATTCAGGTAATTGACATGCCAGTGAGTAATTATTCAATCATCTTAGGAAGAGACTGGCAAGCTTTGATAGGTGGATACCTCTCACTCAATGGGATACACTTATCTATTCCTCGGAATGGGAAGAACATCATAGTCCTAAGGGAGGGAAGGATTTCACCTTATATAGAAAGCATCCCCCAACCTAATGTAAATTATATCGAGGAAGACTTAGGGGTGTACTCCATCTTTGTCGATGAGGAAAACATTACCTTGGAACAAATCAACCTAGAGGATGGGATGTGGCATATTCACTTTGATGGTTCATGCTTCAATGAAAGAAATGGAGCTGGCATTATCTTGTACTCTCTTGTAGGTAAAATTCACAACTTTTCCTATAGGTTAGAATTTGCTTGCACTAACAATGTCACTGAATTTGAAGCATTATTGCTAGGCATTGAAAATGTTGTAATTTAGGTTGTGGTCACCTTACAGTTTTTGGGGACTCTGAACTTGTTGTAAACCTTGTACGTAATATATATTCTCCTAGCAACAAGTTAATGAAACTCTACACCCAAAATGTTTGGGTGCTTATCTTGAACTTACTATCATTTAAAATCACTCATGTTAAAAGGGAAATAAATTCAATGGCTGATAGGTTAGTTGTTTTTCCAGCCTCTCCTACTCGGCAACTTCTGCCGCAAAGAACTGATTGCACTTTTCAATCTTTGTATCGTTCTCATATCCTTGACAATGTAGAGTCATGGCATGTCTTCCCTAGTGATGAAATCATCTGTGCTTTCATACAAAATGAACCATATAATCCCAAGGAGATTATATCCATGGAAGATAATAAAATTCTGAAGGGCTTGACTTCTCTAGAAAGCTCATTTTCATCGAGTGATGTAGGCAACAAAGAAAAACATAAATAAGAGGAGTCGAAAAGGAATCTGGGTGAAACCATTTCCTTGAACATTGGGACACCCGATTGTCCAAAGAATGTTAAGATAGGCGCCCAATGTTATGATGAAGAAAAATTAAAGTTCACTGAGTTACTTCATGAATTTCAAGATGTTTTTGCTTGGTCTTATGAGGATCTTTGTGGTTTTGATCCTGCTCTTATACAGCATGCCATCCCTATCAAGGAGGACATAAAACCGTCTAGGCAAAAATAAAGACCCATTAACCCCGCACTTGAAGCAACCATTCGAAAGAAGTTGGAAAAACTCTTGAAGGCTGGGATAATTTTACTTGTTAAGTATTCTGAGTGGGTTTCCAATTTGGTTCTCGTTCGGAAAACAACTGGTCAGATCTGATTGTGCATTGATTTACGCACATTGAATAGAGCTAACGTGAAATACCATTTTCCTCTCCCTAATATGGAAATGATTTTGCAGCAAGTTGCAGGGTCACAGATGATGTCCTTACTTGATGGTTTTTCTGGTTATAATCAGATCAAGGTAAACAGGACAAATAAATATAAAACCACTTTTATTACACGTTGGGGCACATTCACTTATGAATGTATGCCTTTTGGATTATCAGGTGCCACTTTCCAAAGAGCTATGTAAATAGCTTTTGACGATCTGATCGACAAAATTATTTAGATTTATCTTGATGACTTAACTGTATATTCAAAAAACCGATCAAATCATTTTGGTCATCTTAGAAAGGTTCTCATGCAATGCAAGAAATTTCACATTTCTTTAAATCTTTCTAAGTCTATCTTCGACATTACCAAGGGCAAGCTCCTTAGGCACATTGTCTCTGATTCAGGAATACGCATATATCCCGAAAGGATTGCTACTATCCTAAATCTTCCTAACCCTACTTCCAAAAAGGAGGTTCAAGCCTTTATAGGTATTATCAAATTTGTCCATAGGTTTGTTCTTGATTTTGTTGTAATGGTCAAACCAATTCACAATCTTCTTAAGCAAGATCGCTCCTTTTCTTGGACTGATGACGTAGAAAATGCTTTCTTAAGGATCAAGAAAGAAATCAGTTTCACATCGGTTTTGGCAAAGTCGAATTTTGAGAAAGATTTTATTATATATACTAATGCCACAGAGGAAGAAGTCTTTGTTATCCTGATACAATGTGATGACCAAGCTAATGAAAAACCAGTAGCTTACATGAGTCAAAGATTTTCAGATGATGAATTCAAATATTCTTATATTGAAAAACATGCTTTCGCTCTTGTTAAATTTGTTGAGAAATTTTTCCACTTTATCTTAGGTAAGCACACGCTAGTAAAAGTCCCTTTACATGTTGTGAATTTTTTTCTCTCACAGACTTATCTTTCAGGAAAAGCTTGCACATTGGCTTGCCAAGATACAAGAGCATGATCTAACCATCATGACTTCTAAAACCATTAAGGGACGTGAGTTAATCCTCCACTTAGCTCAGCATGTAGAAGCAAGTGAAGAAATTGATGAACAAGATAGTTCTTTGTAAACACTTTTTTACATTGACAGTGAAATCCTTCCTGTAGTTGAAAATCCCTGGTATAAATATCTAGTGTATTACTTGCAAAATCATAGATGTCCAGATAACTTAGGTACTCATCAAAGGAGAAAGCTTTGTCTTGAATCTTCCAGATATGTCATTTTAGGAGACTTCTTGTTTAGGAGATCTGCCTATGGTATGTTACTTCGCTATGTGAATAATGAGGAGGCACATAAATTGTTACAAGAGACCCATGGATCTTCAGATTATGTTATTCATGTAGGAGGCCACTTTTTTGCTAAAACTACTGCTTTTAAAATTATGAGGAAAGGGTACTATTGACCTTCGTTTTTTCAAGATTCTTATAATTTTTCAAGATCTTGTGATAAGTGCCAGAAGTTTGTTGGGAAAGAACGTATTTCTACCATGCCTTTACAACTTGTCCTCCATGACTTTCCTTTTTCAAAATGGGGTCTGGACTTTATTGGTCCTATTAATCCTCCATCTTTAGCAAGGCAAGTTTTTATCTTGGCAGCCATAGACTATTTTATGAAATGGACTAAAGTCATCCCACTGAAGCATTCACACGATGGGCAGGTGATTTATTTCCTTGAAAGTAATATTTTCTCTAGATTTGGCCTTCCTTTGGAAATTATTATAGACAATGGTCCCGCTTTTATTTCTTCTAAGATGACTTAGTTTATAGCTAAATTGGGGGTTAAACATTTTACCTCATCGGCTTATTATCCCCAAGGAAATGGGCAAGCCGAGTCTACTAACAAAAATCTGGTTAGAATTATCAAGAGGCTCATTGAAGATAAGCCTCGTCAATGGCACACTCTCCTCACTTACGCTTAGGTAGATCACACTACCACCAAGGTGAGCACTGGTTGCGCTCCCTTCTAGCTTGTTTTTGGTCAAGAAGCCATTCTACCTACCGAGCTGAAAATTTCTTCTCTAAGGCTAATGCTACAGGTTGAAGAATTAAATTCTTCCAATATCTCTCAAAGGATAAATGCACTCTTGGCTTTAGAGGAACAAAGGACATTTTTCTTGGATAGAATAAAGAGAAGACAACAAACTATTAAACGATATTTCAAGAAAAGTACAAAGGCTGTCAAATTTAAGGTTAATGAGAAAGTATTGTTGTGGGATTCAGCACACGATGATAGAGGAAGGCATTCAAAGTTCCAAAAGTTATGGATGGGTCCTTTTAAGATCATTTTTGTCCTGGGCACAAACTCCTATATCCTAAAGGACTTGGAAGAGTGATTGTTTTTCTATAGCACCAACGGTTCCCACTTAAAACACTCTGTGGAACCAACTTGAAAGTTTATATGTTGTATGGAATTTTTTCTGTATTATAGTTTTGTTTTATTGCTTTGATTCTACTTTGTTGTTATTTCTTTCTGTTGTTTCATTTTTGTTGTTTTATCTCTTTTATTGACTTATTTTCTTGTCAGAAATAAAATTTTGGATCAGATTTGCCACAACGACGCTATTATGCAAGTGTTGTTAATCAATAACAATCAAGTTACGCAGTTGTCATGATGTTCCCCCTTGAAGACATCATTGAAATTTCTATATGCTTCAACTGTTGTTAGATAACATAGTTGGTTTTGTATCCCTATTTCTTCTTTCCTTTTCTTCCCTCCGCTCCAAGATTCAAAAGAGAACACCATATTTTTTTTTCCTTGAAGCCAAGAATGCTTTCACTATGATTAATCGAATGATTATGCATGCAGGGATAATCCCCCTCATACATAACACTTTCCATGAGTTATTCCCAAAATCCCAAATCATTTTTCCCTTAAAGCGCTCACTTCTCCCCTGCTGCATAATCATTCTGATGTCTATTTACTTGATCTAATGTTCACCTGGTCTGCAAAACCAAACAATCTGAGTTCTTAATATGTTGGAAACAGATTTCCCTGTGGAGTCACCAGTTTGTTGACATTTAAAATCGCAACAATGAATACTACTCGCAAATGATTGCCAATCTCTATTATTTATTTATAATAATAATAATAATAATAATAATAATAAACTAGTAGGTGGGACCCCCTTGTAGACTAGTGGCGCTATGATGGATGTGTTGCACTTATATTTTTGTTTATTGTTATAATGATGCCAACACAGTCTTCTATAATGGATGATTCAAGTCATGGTTTTAATCGTTATGACAACATAAGATGGTTGGTTAATTGTTGCATGGATAGATGGTTTTTATGGTCACTCGCAAATTATGGATGTACTATGGATAAAAGGATTATTTTTGCAGGTTCTGTGTCTATGCATTAAACATCGATTGATTATTTCACATATAATTTTTTACAAAAGGATGATATGGGAGCTTAAACAAAAGGAAAAATGGACTATACTCAAGCCCTAAGGTTATATGTAATTGTGATAAAAGGAGGGTGTATAGACCCTTGTTGCTAAACTTATGCACTTTGATTAAAGGTTATGTGTGAGGCATATGTGATAAATTTATAGCATATGGTTATTGTTAAAATGTTTTGACATGACTTGGGGTGGCGCACTATGTAATGGATATAACAATGGGATATTGTTTGATTTAATGGTTAATGTTATGGTGGATTGGCTGGCTTGTACGTTGAATTGAATGAGGTTGGGGAAGGAAGCAACGTGAATTTATTGCACATCACTCAAACAACCCTCGAGCCCGTCACCCTAGCCATACTTGCATTTGGTTTTTCGGCTCTGGTGGTTGTTGATGCTCCGTGATTTTTGGTTGTTAAAGAAGGAAACAATCTAATTCTTCCCCTTGAGCAAGATTTTCCAGGCATGGTTCCTTTATTTTCCATCCATGATGGTTCCTCTATGTTATGAATAAATTTTGGCTCAGAATTGCTTGAGGTCTGTGTTTTTCTTAAGTTTTCCGACTATGTATCAGTGTTGTTCTTATGGTTTCTTCTGTGAATGCTCTAGACTGTTGATGTTTTAAAGAAAAGGAATGGATATTCTTGTTGTGTGTAGCATGTGCATTGGTTTATTGGTTAAAAACATGTTCGGTCAACTTGGGGTTTTTGGTCTGGTTCTCTGTGGAAAATTATGATTATGGTTTAGCAAGCTCTGAGTTTTGGCGCATGAATTTTACAACCAGTCTTGGTGTTAAGTTTTGTCACTCCTTTTTGTCTCGACGGTTGATATGTTTTGTTCCTCTAGGATGCAATGCAAGTTGTTAAGAGTTGGACTGTTCTTGCCATGTTTTGGTCGAGCCCCAAGCTGTCATTTGTCATGGCATTGTCTTTATTATCATTGTTGCTGGAAAATATTGGACAATCGGGTTTTATCATTACCCATAATTTTAAATGGAAGATTGTATAAGTTTGGTTGACCACGGGTTGTGCTTGGGCATTCCCCTCACATTGTTTTTAAGGATTTGCTTCCTCTCGTCTAAGTTGGAGGTGGCTGACTGTTATGTTTTGGTAACCCTCACTGTCAAGATTTTTGGTTAAAGGTTATGTGTCTGTGGTGATTTTAAAATGGCATGAGTTATTTGTGTCTTCGAAGACTATCTCTTGATTGAGCCATCTGTTGTTACTTCTCTGTGATAATTTTGTTTTAAAATGGGGCACGAGTTAGCCGTTTCCCTTAATAATTTTTCATTTGATCAAGATGTTTGTTCTTACTTCCATTTGTTGTGTTAAACCCTAAACACGATCTTGGTCTCATCAAGGTTAAAAGAGACACATGTGTGTGCTTGGTTTGTTGAGCACAACTTGGTTCTGTTTCTCCTCGGGCACTATTTGGCTCTGTCTCTTGTTGGGAATTTCCTTTAAAATAATTTTGTACATGTTTAATTTACGAGAATCTCAGGCTCAGAGTTGCATGTTATTGGTTGAATGGTATTTCGAATCAAGACTTGTGTTGATAAGCGCATGTGTGTGGTTGAATAAGGGCCCGATTATGAGTTTTAATGTCAGTGGATTGCATCAAACAGTGTTGGAAAGTCAATAGATGGTAGTTAATACTGGGCCTATTCTTATTTGAGTTTAAGGAATAAATATTGGATGTGGATGGTTGGAATCACTGTGCATATTTCTATTTGGTTTAAAAGGAAAAAGGGTTTAGCACTGGAATATGAAATAATGTGGCTCAAAGGGTTATAATGTTATTATAAATATGGCAATGATGTTATTATGACTATTGTATAAGTTTTAAGGATGCAAAGGATGTTATGATTGAGTATTCTGGGCATATGAATTGTTTTGTTTGAAGTGAGAAAGCATTCTATAAAGAAGTGATAGTTAAATGGTTTTGGTTTTAAAGTAATGCTTATTGGATTATGAGGTCTGAAGAGAGTTGTGGTTGTTGTTTGATTTGATTTATTTTATGAACAATATCCATATTTTATTCCCTCTCATACTATCACTTTTTCTCTCATTATACCCCCCTCTTAATCCCAATTTCATTTTTACACGCCCTGTTCTATAGAATAAATTAAAAACTATGTATAATAGTGACAAAATATATGACACAAAAATAGGTGGCAACAGATATTTTTATTATTGATTGCACAGTTAAATTATTTAATGAATTGTTAAGCAGTACTTGTGTATTTGTCCCCTGTGATGCTACCACTTTTTCGCTCATTACAATTCTTCTAGATGTCCCATGAACCCTATCTAGCCCCTACTCACTTGGAAATTATTAAATAATTTAATATGGATTGATTTGCATGGGTCTCATGTCAATTTCTGAGCCAAAATTTGTTTCATGCAAACAGAATGTCATGTATGGTTTGTTAAGGGCTAGTTACTAATGAATTGTTGCATATAAGACGAGTTTCTTCACCAGGGGCATCCATGGCAGAAATAATAGAGGAAGAGGTAATTGGAACAGAGGGCCTATAAGGCCTAGATTCTCTATTCATTTTGATGTTGACCCCCAGAAGTTGAACCAGTTGTTTCAAGTAGGGTTCTTCAACTAGATTGGGCAAGGGATAGTTCAACCCTGACCAGAGAGACCTCCCTTCCAGCCTCAAAATATCCATATTATTCATGTGCCTCCTCATGTGTCCTTGCAACCAAAAGTTCCTGTAAATGATGGATGGCAGGAGATTGTCCATCTGGCAGTCTCTCACCATCGTGGTTGGCTCAATTTGTCATTACCCCCTCCACCACCTGTAAATCCTAATATTCAAATTTTCCTTGTGCATTCACATGTTCAATCCTCTCATGCCAGCAAACGGCTTAAAGCAAATGTTCCCCATGTGCAAGATAAAGGTAAAGTTGATGCCTCCCCTTCCTCTCTTTGAAATGACTCTTCAAAATCAGTGTCCTCCTATCTGCATCTGAAGGGCGATTGTTCCCATGTTATTAG
Organism: Picea engelmannii; assembly: GCA_009831015.1. NCBI lineage: Eukaryota > Viridiplantae > Streptophyta > Pinopsida > Pinales > Pinaceae > Picea > Picea engelmannii. Next base: position 527,648 of record ML781996.1, read on the forward strand.
TGAGATAAAGCCTCAAGGTTCGAATCAACCAAAGGCTACTTCCGGGAAGTCCAAAGGGGACAACAGTGATAGAAGAAAGATTATCTCTCAAAGTGGCAAGTATGGATTTTAATTTATGTGTTTTATGATTGAGTTGTCGAAGACAATGGTCTGCATAAAGTTTTGGACAACAAGCTTTTTTTTTTGGATAATGTGGTTATTTACATGGTTTTGGATATGATTTGAATTATTTTTTATATTCAATATTCAAATTTTGGAAGTACTTATGGGAGCTACAAGGCGGCATGTGTTTAAATGATTATCTAATTGTGTTTATTTTTTAAAAGAATAAAAGAAGGGAGTCACAAGGGGTCCCACCTACTTAGTTATTATTAAATAAAGACCCTTAACTATTATTATTATTATTATTATGATTATTACTTCTTTTAAACTAAAATTAGTTAATTTTAACTAACTTAACTAAAGAAAGTAGTTGAACTACTTCAACTTATTTGGAATGCATAAAAGCCAAATGAGAAGGAAGAACAAATGGAGAATAGAAGGAGAAAGCAAGACTAAGGTTTTCTCTTTTTTTTACATGAGATAGTACAATTTTCATTCATTCTTGAGTTATTCATGGCCTGATTCTCTTTTTGACAGCAGGGTCCTATTGTAGACAACAAGGTTCAAAGTTGAACCAAATCATTCAGATGTTTATTTTAGAGGTGTTGATCTATCTTTGATAGTCTGTGTATACTTGTATGTTTATGGATTAAATTTCATAGCTGATAAAGGATATTATGCAGAGTCAAATTGGCAGCAGTCTGTGGCAAGTTGATCCAGATTATAAAGTTCACTTTTTAGTTCTTGTCAGAGTCCTTTTGTATGGTTTTCATCGGGGATCTCTAAATTAGACTTTGGTCCATGCCCTCACAGGGGTTTTGTAAAGAGAAAAACACTTTTGATTTCTTGGAATGAAATAATCAACTTGTTATTCTGTCTCATATGTGCATATTTATGACTAGGTCACTTTTTCTTTTCGATCTCCATGTTTATTTCCTGTAATGTGTATATGTTTATGAACTAAAAATAAAATTTGATTTTCTTTTTGCAACATTCTTTTCATTAATAAATCAGCCTAAGCCTTGGTAATTAATACTTGTGGATTGGGAAATTATTTACAAGGCTATAAAGCATAAGGTGATATTCCCGACTATTTTGTCCTAGCCAGACAAGATTCGAAAATGCTTGAGTAAGATAAATCAACAAGGTCCATTTTATATTTTTGGCCTCCCTTACCTCTGATATAAATAGAGGAAGGATAGATCCCTTTCATCATTCATTCGACACTCATCATCTTGTGTTAAATATGTGAGGATTCAAGAATACTTCTCTCTCTTGTACTCTTCTATATTGTAGTCCCTCTATTTTCCTTGAGCACAAGGGTTATTGGAAAATCCAAGGGAAATTAAAGGGTTGAGGTTTTCACCCTAAGGAGGCAAAGTAGATCAGGGTTTGGTAAAACCCTAGGGGAAAAGAAAGAATTATTTAGTAGGATAGAAAGAGACACCTTGCAGTTATGGGAGACAAGTTTTGAGGCCAAGGAGGATTTTCTTATGTTGATGCTTCCTTATTGGAGATCATTGGTGGTGGTTGGGGTTTTCTTATTTTTCCATGGCTACAGTGTTGGAGAGCTTGAAGATTGTACCTACTTTGTGATAAAATTGTGGTATGTACATGTAATACATTATTGTTGTTGTTGTTGTTGTTGTTGTTGTTTATTTATTATTATTTGTGTGTGTGACACTTCCAGTTGTCCAATACTTGTGTAATTGCATATTTGATTTTGAGATATCATCTTCTTCTTTGTTAATTAATTTCCAACACTTTTGTTCATGTTGATTTGAGATATTTAAGGATTGAAATTGTTAAGGTATTTAACATATAATTAGAAGACAATAAAATAGATTAATTGATGAAAATATATTGTAAAAAATGATTTTCAGATATGGTTTATGCTTGGAAAAGTGTGCCCTAAGGGATAAAACTTGTCGACATATGTTTGGTATCTTTTCTCTTGGGCTACCTAGTGTATTGGGTTGAAGTGAGATGAAATATTCTCCACTATTTTCTATTGTAAACTAATATTTCAGATTATCCCTGAGGATGAAATTCATGGGGACCATATTTAGGAAATCTCATTGTGAGATGAAATTTATGTTTTGCATTAAAATTCAAAGAACACTAAATTTCTACATTTTATCATAGTTGTATTGCTAAAATCACTCTTTTAGTGAAGAGGGTGTTGGTATATCAATTGTATTGTACTTGGGAGTGAAGCTTGACCTTGTTGAGGTTGGTTGGGCATGAAACCCTAAGTTGCTTGGGAGAAGTGCTTGAAGGGTTAATCTACTTAATTTTTATTGATTTTTTCATTAAGGTGTGTTTCAAATATATAGTATGATAACTCTTAGTCTTAGAGAGTATAACATGTTGGATGATGCTTCCAAATTTATACCTTGGAAGTTAAGGTTGAAAAGGCTTACGGGGAAAGATAAGATTTGACAACATGTTGAGAAAATGATAGTTTCCTCTATCGATCTAATGAAGTTGGCCACATATAACAAGAAGAAGGAAAGGGAAAAATTAACCATTCTTGATTCGGTGAAGGATCACTTCGTCCCTCGCATTACAAAAAAGAAGATCAATAAGGATATTTTTGTTGATTTGGTTGGCTTATTTCAAAGTACTTGTGTTTCTCAACAAATGCTCTTGAGGAACAAGATTTTTGCAGTTTGCATGAGTAAGACATATATAGTGGTGAGCTACCTTACCAAAATCATAGAGTTGAAGATCAACTAGCTTCCATAGAAATAAAAGTGGAGGATCAAGAGATGGTGTCTATTAATTTGAATGACTTACTATATCTTAGATGCATTTTGTCCAAACTCTTTATGCTCATGAGACCTTGTCAGAGTTTTCCAAGCTTTGGGATAACCTTGTGTAGGAAGATCTTAGGTTGGAGACATGTTCAACATAACAAAGTAGAGTAGAAGAAGTAGTATTCATTGGGAAGATGAATAAGGGAAGCAACAAGGGTATGAATGAAGGTTAAGGAAATAAATATTTTAGTAAGGTGAAATGTCTTAAGTGTCACCAGATGGCACATTATGCTAGCCAGTTTCTAGAGAAGAAGAAGGGGAATGTCAAGAAACATATACAGGATGTAAGGATTGCATGTACTATAGAAAGAGTGGATGAGTTGGAATCCTATCTTGAGAATACCTTATGCATGGTCTCTTGTTTATCTCTTAATATTGTGTTGAGTGTTGGATGGTAGGTGGATAGTGGGACATTGAGACATATGGCTTATGATAGGACACTCTTTAGTAGACTTCAAGAGAAATATGGAGGTTTGAGTATGGATTTGGGTGTTGATGCTGCTTATTTTTTGAGAGGATTTGGGATCTAGTTCCTTTTGTATGCTAGCAGATGATGTTCTTGAGTTGAATGATATTGTGTTTGTTCCTAAGTTGAAGAAAAACCTTCTTTCATTTCTTGTATGTAAAATCTTTAGTATAGAGTTTCATTTGAAGGACAACATTTCACTATTAGTCATTGTAGTCTAGCATCTCTAAGGACTTTGGATAGAGGTCTAGTAGATGGTGGAATTTACAGGTTTCTTGCTAATTCTATGGTTTTTGTATATTCTAGTGAGAATCTAGATGAGCCTTCTAGGCTTGTGGAGACACATGTAGAGCATGCATGGTGGGATTCAATGGAGACAGATTCAAAACCTATTGTAGATTCATAATTTATTACATTCTTGCAGTTGATGAGAGTGTTGTAGAGTGTAGGGACAAGGTTGTTGAATTCTCTCAAGTAGAGGGAGTTGACCATGATGATGTTCTTACTTTAGGATTCTCTCAAAAAGATGGAGATGACCTTATTGAGGTTTAGGATTTAATTGTAGAAGGTTTTGAGGTGTATGGAGAAGATACCAATGATCACAAGTTGTTAATAGTTTTGGCATGTGATGCTAACTTGAGCAATGATGGATTTTGGTAGGTTGTTAATGATCAAAAGTTATGTTCCTTCAAATTCTCAGGTGGTAAACATTCTTTGAAGGTTAAAGATGTTGTGATAGTATCTTGTGCCGACAAATACAATGTTACTTCTATAGCTTACAAGATCCACATTCTAGCACAACAAAAGACTATGGTGAGTAGATATGTGAAGGTTTATGAAGATGCAAGATCTTCTAGTTCACATGATTCTCCTCCAGTGATTAAATAGAGAGAGGAGGTTGTTGTTACAAAGGTTGATTAATATATTATAGTTAAGCCGGATTCAAGGGTGAACAAGGTGATAGTGGGGATGGATACACCTCACATACTACTCTAACTTGTAGGAAGTTGAGATGGCTTACACTAACATTACAAGATGCACATGAGCATGTAGGAGTGCCCAAATATTTAATGAGGACTAGTATACCTCCAAGGAGATATGCTACTCATATTGCATTGGCTTCCTCCATTTGTGAACCTTCTAGTTGCTTTGAGGAGGTGAGGTGTGATGCTTCTATGGAAAATAATGTTTAGGTTGATCTTGAGATTACAATAGGTACAATTTTGTAGATGGCAGGGTTCTATTAGTTCTAGAGGGAGAAGATTGGTGTTAATGAAAACACTTTATTTGTAAAGAAGAGATGTTAGCTTTTAGGTTTACTCCAAAACTGCTTACACCATGTCTGGGGGTACTTCATGTGATGTAGGGTAAATGGTGTATGGATGATCCCTTAGTTCTTCAATGATGAGCATACACATGTGGAGGTGGTTTACTCTTGAATTGCTAGACCTTGCTTGATGCTTATGTGGAATTATTTCCTTGGAGCATTGGATACATTTAGACCACTTGGTGACTTATTCATGATGGCCAAATGGAGGTTGAGTTTCTTTCTTGGAGGATGCCTTTATTTGGAGGAACATCACTTCACATTCTATAGGAATGCATTCCCCCTATATGTCATGGTCACACTTGGATTGCTTGCATGAAGTCTTGTACTTGTATGCTAGCTTGGGTCATGGGACTGATCATGTAGGTGTGGTGGACTCAAAGGAACACATACCTTTGGATGAGTGTTGGAGCCTTGGAGCCCTTGGAGGAGGATCATTGGACCTAGCTTGAGTAACACTCATAGCTCAAAGCCTTACTTGTTGATGATATCACATTGGATCTTGACATGTGTTATTTTGGAGTGGAGCATTTCAGATGTGTGGATTTTCTGCTAGAGAAAGTTTGCTTGTAAGGGCTTAGGCCCACTTTATATTGTTGGCCTTCCTTACCTCTCGTATAAATAGATGAAGGAGAGATTCCTTTCATTATTTAGTCATTCATCACCTTGTGTTAGAGATGTGAAGAGTAGAGTGCACTTATCTCTTGTATACCTTTATATGGTGTAGTCTCTCTCTTTATCTTGAGTTCTAAGGTTCTTGGAGAGTCCAAGGGAAATTCTAGGGTTAGTATTTTCACCCTAAGGAGGCAAAGTAGATTAGAGTTTGGTAAAACCATAAGTGAAAGAAAACATTGTTGAGGAGGAGAGAAGAAGACACCTTGAACTTGTGGAGTGGGAGATGAGTGTTGAATCCAAGGAGTACTTGTTGATCCTAATGTTTGATTGTTGGAGATATTTTGTGGTGACTAAGGTTTCTTTGGTTTCCCCTAGATAAGATTTTGGAGAGCTTGAATATTGTACCAACTTTGTGGTAAAGTTGGGGTGTGTATATGTACTTCATTATTGTGTGTGTGTGTGTGTGTGTGTGTGTGTGTGTGTGTGTGTGTGTGTGT
>ML781996.1:533557-597058 GCA_009831015.1 Picea engelmannii
TGTGTGTGTGTGTGTGTGTGTGTGTGTGTGTGTGTGTGTGTGTGTGTGTGTGTGTGTGTGTGTGTGTGTGTGTGTGTGTGTGTGTGTGTGTGTGTGTGTGTGTGTGTGTGTGTGTGTGTGTGTGTGTGAAGATTCTAGTTGTAGGATACTTGTGTAATTGCATATTTTCTTTTCAGCTATCACTGTCTTCTTGATTAAGTAATCTCCAATACTTTTTGTTCACGTTGATTTGACATACTTAAAGGTTAAAATTGTTAAAGGATTTAGCATATAATTGGGAGAATAGAGAAAAATTACTGTTGTAATTAGGCTATAGTAAAGTGATTTTTAGATTTGGTTTATTCTTGGAAAAGTGTGCCCTAAGCGATAAAACTTGTTGGCATATGTTAGGTATATTTTCTGTTGGGATACCTAACATGTTGGGTAGAAGTGAGATGAAATATTTTCTATTGTAAATTAATATTGTATATCAAACCTAAGGTTGGAATTTCTAAGGAATAGAGTTAGGAAACCTCATTGACCTGAAATGGATCATTGTATAATTTGTCATCTATTGTAGCACTTTCTGGGTGGAAACATTGGAGCTATTGGCTTGTAGGGCCCATTTTAAGGGTAGCTCTCGCTTTGGTGATTTGGGGTCTAGAAAATTTCAAAGCCTTTTTTAGGCCTTAAACAATCATTTTAGTGATCAAAACTTTGCAAACAAAAGTATAGCCTCTTAGTGTTGTTATACACATCAAGATATTTTTAACAATGGGAAGATCACCTTAATCAGAGTTCGTATGAGGAAGTTATGCCAATGCCATGCCAACTTCCATTACTCACACATGTGGAGCTAGTCATGTGTGGACTTTCAAGAAGATTCTAGAGGGTCCAAAAACCTTAACCCTAATTGGGAGTTGAGGCATGCAAAAAACATAATCCTAACCCTAGACGACTACTAGGCCAGGTTAAATACTGGGTTGGTAGGAAAAGAAGAGTTCCATTCTTATTATACGGATTATTGTTCCATAGCTAATCAAAGCATCTGGCAGTGGGATATTGAAGTAGAATAGAAGAAGTACAAGATCCTATAATATTTATAGCAAGTGGAAACTCCATAGCAAGTGCACTTTCTTTGTATTTGCATTTCAAAGTTGACAAGAAAAGAGAAAGGCATAGACCTCACCTTCTAGTTGGGTTTTTACCATATTGGGATTTCACAGAGTGCATCTTGCATCGTTTTGTGGATGGTGTGTTATTCACTTAGCTTGTTTCATTTCAGTTTTCATCGTTTTGTGGATGGATGCTAATCTAGTAATAATAAATCTAAAATCTAAAGTAAAACAATTCATTAAGAGATACCATATAGAAAGACCATCAAGATACTTCCAAGGGGGGAGTGAAGAATTGGAAAGGAAAGGATAGGGAGACAACAACCACAACACATTGGTGCAAGGATTCAAACAACCACCATAATCATTGTAATGTTAATGGTCACACCAAAGATAAGTGTTGGAAGCTACATCTAGAGCTAAATCCAAAGAATGGAAAGAAGGATGCTAAGAAGAAAAACATGCTAGGTATGGATTCCTGAAATCAAGTAGAGAGTGACTCAAATGTACATGAAAATATTTTCTACGCTATGATGAAGAAGGAGGTGAACCTGAGAAATCTCCATCCCAAGGAAGAGAAGGAGATGGATAAACTCTTCCATATTGAGATCCAGGTCAAGAAGACAAAGGTGGATGCTTTATTTGACTCAATTTTACAAGCCAGCCTCATAATAGGAGATCTAGTTAGAGGGATTGGATTGGAATTTCATGACCATCCTCACCCATATCCCTTGGATGGGTAAATAAACATGTAGAGGTTAGGGTTACTAACTAGTGTAAGATCAAATTTTCTATAAGTGAAAACTATATTGATGAAGTGGAGGTAGATGTAGTACCTATTGAAGTGTGTGGTGTAGTGTTTGGAATCCCTACATGTACATGAGGGATGTTATCTTCACAAGGAGGGGAAACTAGTACTGCTTGATCAGGGATGGAAAGTCCTTGATCATCAATGCATACAAATGTAAATCAAAGACCTCTCTAGTGAGTGATAAATAGGCCAAGAAATTGATCAGTTCTAGTTGTAATTTTGTATTACTCTTCTTAAGAGAGAATCGGTTAGGAGATCAATTGATCAAAGTAAATGCATCTCTAGAGGGATGTACTAAAGAGTGGAAACATCGGTTGGAGGAGATTTTGTGGGCTACAAAGAAGTGTTGCAAGAGCCTTAAGGAATACCACCTATGAGGGAAGTGTAGCATGAGATACAATTGTTGCTTGACTCCCCATTTCCAAACATTAGGCTATACAGATAATCCATCCTAAAATCAAATAAAGTGAAGAAACAATTGCAAAATCTATTGGAGTAGGGAGTAATTCGACCAAGAAACTCACCTTGTGGGTCAACTATCATCACAGTACCTAAGGAGGATGTGTATCGACTAAAGAGATCTAAATAATATCACCCTCAAGAATCGATACCCTATGTCCAAGATCAATGACCTACTAGATCAATTTCAACACGTCAAGTACTTCACCAAGTTGGATCTCAAATCACGATACCACTAGGTACAAGAAAAAGAATAAGACACTTGGAAGACTTCCTTCAAGATAGGGCAAGGCCTATATGAATGGTTGGTAATGCCATTTAGTTTATGTAATGCTCCAACTACATTTATGTGTTTGATAAATGATGTATTACATCCCTTTCTAGATTCATTTTTAATAGTATCCTTAGATGATTTATTGGTTTATAATTCTACCTAGGAAGGGCATATCTCACATCTCAAGCAAGTGTTAGAGATCCTACGAAAGCATCAACTATTTCCAAGCCTTAAGAAAGCTGAATTTTCTCACCAATCATTGGTGTATTAGGTATGTTATTTGTGGAGTAGAACTAAAGATAAATCCCATGAAGATGAAGGCCATTCTCAAGTGGCCAACTCCTACTAATGCCACTAATTTTAGGAGCTTTATGGGGGTGCAATAATGCCAACATAATTTTATAGTGTCCTTTTTAGCTATGGCTACACCACTCCATGTCATAGCAGCCAATGACAATATTTTTTTAGTGGGGAAAGAATCAATAGAAATATTTTAAAGAGTTAAAACGAAAGAGTAGTCAAGCACCAATTATGGCATTTGTAGAATCCTTTCGAAATGGAGATAGATGCAAGTGGATATGCTATGGGAGAGGTCTTGATGTAGGGAGGTAAGATGATATGTTTCCATTCTAAAATATTCCACGGTGGAGTCTTGAACTACCCTACAGATGACAAGGAACTCTATGCTCCAGTTCAATAAATAAAAGAACTATCTAATGGGAAAGTATACCGTCATCAACATTGATCACCAACCATTGTAGCATTTGTAGACATAGAGTAAGCTTCAACAAACTAGACACTACAAGTGAATGGGGTTTTTACAACAATTTTATCTAATCATCAAATATAATAAGGGTAACATTAATAAGTTGGCAAACATGCTTTCAAGGACACCCACTTCCAAGATCACAACTTTGGAAACTCTTATTCACATGGAGCCTTTTGTCCATGATGCATACATAGAAGATAAGGAATTTAAAGAGGTGTTTCAACAACTACAAGGACAATTTCATAACGAAGAAGGTGACAGTAAGGGTGATTATCATCTCCATGATGGGTTGCTCTAGCTAGACAAACTCTGTGTTCCTAAAGGTGAGATGTTGTATCTTATCAGAGAGGCTCACAAACGAGAAAACATTGGGGGAAGTGAGGGAATACACCATACGAGAAGCATTGAATGTTAAAAAATACATTGGTAGGATCAGAAAGATCCACCTGCAAGTATAAGAGACATTGAAGAAGTCAAAGGAAAAGTACAAGGACCAACATGATCAACATGATCAACATAGAATTAAGAAAGCATTCAAGGTGGGATACATGGTATGGTTGCATCTAAACCAAGAAAGGCTACATGATCTTGGTAAGAAGATCAAGGCTCTACAATATGGTCCTTTTGAAGTGTTGGAGAAGGTGGGTGATAATGCCTACAAACTCAATCTACCTACATATATGCACATTTACTCAGTAGTGAATGTGGAAAATTTGAAACTCTATGATCCTTCCATGTTGGACTAGAAAACTAATGAGAAAATCTTAGCTACCATAGAGGACTTAGCACCAGAAGCTTAGGAAAAGTTAGCAAAAGATACAATTTTGTAGAACAAGTCGAAAACAACTAAAGAAGGTAGCATGAACTTTGGCATATTGGGTTGAAAGGAAAACTTCCAGGAAAGGTCAAATGGTTCTCCAGATAGAAGGTAAAGGAAAATTTTCCTCGCCTCCTTAATAAAAGAAAAATTTCATCACCTCCTTAGTAAAATATTTTGGGGACCAAAAGCCTCTCCAAATGGGGAGGTACGATCCAAAATGGAAAATCATCTGAAATGGCCATTCATATAATTTTTCTATCTTTTGTGTTACTTTTTGAATGGAAACATTGGAGATTTTGGCTTGTAGGGATCATTTTAGGGTTAAGTTCCCCTTTGGTGATCTAGGGTCCATAAACTTCTAGAGCATGTTTGAGGCCTTAAATGACCATTTTGGGGGGGTCAAAACTTTGGAAACAAATTTTTAACCTCTCGACATTGTTCTAACATTGAGATATTTCCAATAACATGAACATCACCTCAATAAGATTTTGTATGAGGAATTTATGCCTCTTGTAAATTGATATATCATGTTAACCACCATGATACCAAATGTGTTATACTTATATTTTCCACCATAGGCCTCTTGATCTATTTTCCTATTAAGGACAAGATTCAACCTCGTAGGGTATTCTTATAAGATTTTTAAGATCCCCTCTTCATTTTTATAGAGGTGGTACTCCTCTTTATCACTCAGATTTTAAATTCACTTATTCAAAATAACAGATTTATGCATTCATATGATCAACACCTGAGAGTGGAGTAGGTGGTAAAATGTAACACCCTATTTCCCCCAGTCTGTAAATATAACTATATGGACCGAGGAACTATGGCAAACTTAAAAGTGTGAATGTTTGATTTGATGGACCTTGTGTAGAAGTTCGATGAATGTAAATTTTGATTATTGTAATAGAAAATGTTACGTGTTGCATGACTGCTGAGAGAGGGGATGTGCTAAGAAAGAGAGACCATGATTGCTAATGAAAAGGTGGTGGAGGGGACCCGAAATGGTTGCATTAACCTCCACCAAACCAGTACCATGCTGGAGTTAATGTTGCTTAGATCAGAACAACCCTCTAACCATGAATGAATTCCCGTCAGGTTGGTAGGTGTGAAGGGCCTCCTCAAGAGTTAATGAGGGATGGGGCAAACTGCCCATCGGTATGGATTTTGGACCTAACCATGGACGGGGGGATTCGAGCCACATGCAACCGTGTCCAGGAAGGCAATAAGGGAAGCATGGTGGACAGGGGGAGCAGTCTGCGAAGAATGAAGAGACAAGAGTGGAAACTCTTGGGTCCGAGGAAGGATCGAAAGTGAAAAGTGAGTTTTGATCACAGAAAATGGATAATGAGTCAGAAGAAGCAGAGTAATCTTCATCCTCATCTATTCCTGTATGGCGAGAAGGAGAGTAACCTTCGTCCCTAACTTCTGTTGAGATGGAAGTAAGAGATTGAATCTCAAAGCATCGTGGCCTAAGCTCGGGGGTGGCCAATAATAAATCCATTGGGAGTGACTGAGCCTATGGTTGGGTGGAAACAAGCACCCCTCTCAGTAGTCGCATCACACCTTGTGGTTCTGATAAGTGTTTTATGCCTTGTATTATGAATTGAAAATCGTGGATGCATGCTCGTGTTTATACGCTCATAAATGGTTTCTGTATAGAAGTGATTTCCTTGTGTTTTAGATTGGAAATCATGGATGTATGTTTATACTTATATGTCCATAATCGGTTTATGTATAAAATGAATAAGTCTAGAATATGAGTCTGTTCCCTTGAGAATCGTCCCATATACTTGATTATCGTTATGTTCTGGCTTAATTTCTCGAAATCACCTTCCCCAGGGAATTACCTCACATCCTAGAGTCAGAGTGAGTTCCTTGAAATGGCTACCGTTACAGTAAACTCGCGAGTTTACCTTACCCATGTTCTAGAATTCATAGCTCGGCGAATTAGGAAGGCACTTCATTCAGGCTAGTAGTCTAAGGGACTTTGAACCATACCCGAGCCCTTATCGAGAAACTCAACTGAGAGTAGGGATAATTACCCGAGAATCATCTAAAGGTTCATGTGACCGGGGTCTAGGAATCATGTGCAAGAAGGAGTTAATTTCAAAGGTTTCGGAACCTTGGGAGCTCGAAGCGCCGAGGGATTGAATTTTGTTGCCTAAGTTTAAGAAGGATAGCGAGTTTCAAATATCGAAAGGAGATACCCATTCGTTTGGAAGATGAACAGACGAGATCCTTTTGGAAGGATTCGAGGCATGTCATGACCATTAGATTTGAAGAGGAAGCGTAGGTGTTAATGCCTCGACTCCTTTAGTCTTCGCAAGAATCGATGAAATATGACCGTAGATCCAAGGATCTATCAGGACCCTCCTTGACCGTCGATCTGACACGAGTGGGTTAGTACAAGGAGTGAGCCAGAGTGGACTTATTCTAAGTCCAAAAGCTCAGGAGAGATAGCATTTTAAGAAATGCAGATGAGACCCGAAGTCTAGGGTTCGTCAAAGGATCAAAGGTTGTAACCTTTGGAACTAGGAGAATTGAGAAAGCCAAAGTGTAGGAGGAGATCAGATATGGGCCGTCAAATCGGAGTGTGAGGACCAACAGCCGTTGGATCTAGGAAAGGTGCACAGAGTTTAAGCCCTTCAAAATTGTACAAAAGAATCGTGGAAACTCGTGAAATTGATCCTAGTCGATGGTGCTAGGAAGGACACGTGGCGAAAGATCAGCATTTCGTTGATTCGCACGTTAGGTATTTCGAAGGCAAGAGTCGTGAAAAATCGCGAAATTGATCCTAGTCGTTAGTGCTAGGAAGGACATGTGGCGAAAGATTAGCATTTCATTGATTCACATGTTGGGGATTTCAAAGGCAAGAGTCATAGAAACTCGCGAAGTTTGAACTTGCGAAATTGAACACAATAATTGAATTATGGGAGGATCGTATACTGTTGATCCCAAAAAATCCTGAAACGCGAAGTCTCGATTCACAGTGAAAAGGCATGGGTCGTCAAACCTATGAGGTAGTCAGCCCGGTGTTGACCACTTTGGGGGAATAGAGGTCTAGTAACGCCAAAACTCCTGAAGGTCGAAGTGTCGAATTTCATCCTAGTCGTTGGCGATAGGAAACACGGGGCATCGGATCCTTCGCTTCGGGGTTTAGTGTACCGGGGAAAATGGATTGTGTGAGTAAGAACCCTGAATGACGAAGTTCTGAAGCACCATACTAGCCGCCTGTAGTCTTGATATTCGGTCATCGCATATGGTCCTATGCGAAGTTCGCTGAAGAAAAAGGGGCTAGGCCCTGACTTCTCAATTCGAGACCAATAAAAGAAAAGATTTGTCCTTGTAAGGAGAACGAAATTTTTATTTATTTCTCGCCCCATCATGGGTGTGTTACAAAATGGTATCAGAGCATGGTTACAACACTTGGCCTACTTGGGCTCATGGACGAGTCGCTTAAATAACTCTATTTGGAGTACTTTCAAAAGAGTGACACCCTACCTTACCTCTCTCTTAAGAGTTCTAATTTAAAAATGTTATTAAGGAAAGGAATGAAACCTTCTACTATTTGTGTACAATAAGAAATTAAACCGTGTATTGTTCATGAACTAATAGACTGTTAGCTAACTATAAGTGTTTTTGGCAATACTTGAACAGTCATTGAATCACGGGAAGACCCCAATACTAAAGAATGATGACGTGTCATGAAGTGGGGGATGGCTCCCACAATAGAGATGAGGAATCTGATGAAAGGAGGGTGGTGGAAACCCCTCCAGATCTGGTTGAAATTGTAAGAAGCCTCAGGGCCGAGCTATAGAGTTTCAAGGCTAACAACGAGGGATTGATAAAAGAGCAAGAGAAACAAACAAAAATTAGCGTAGTCTTGCTACATATCTTATTTGACATATAGAGGCAACTATAGCATGAACCCGCAACCAGTCATGCGGACCAACGACACAAGAAGAGAGGTCAGAGTCCACCTGAGACCCAAAAACATGACTCCATAAGTGAACCCACTGGGAGAAGTTCCATGAAGAAGGTCCAACCTAAAGGTAGGGGACACTCATCGGGAGAGTCCTCTGGAAAGGAAGCTAACAACTCCGAAGGGTATTCTAGTAACAAGGCCAACTCGCATTCTCAGAAGAAAGGAAGGAAACGGAAGCATTCCAAAACCCGTGGTCCTGAAGAGTTCAAGAAAGCCAAACCACCCTCTTTCAACGGAGAGATAAAGAAGGGGGAAGAGGCAGAAGTTTGGCTGCTTGGTTTAAATAAGTATTTCAGACTCCATGACTACTCCGAAAACTTGAAGGCTCGAATATCCATCTTTAACTTGAATGGAAAGGATTCCATATGGTGGGAAGACCTTAGGAATGTTAAAGGAGTCCATGAGAAGGACTTGTCCTGGAAAAAGTTTGAGAAATACTTCAAGAAGCAGTATCTATCAAAAAAATACATGGATGGGAAAACTAAGGAATTCTATGAACTCCGACTGGGGCAGCTCACCATAGAGGAATTTGTTAATAAATTACTTGAACTACTGAGGTATGTACCCTCCATAAAAGATGAAAAATAAAAAATGCAGTGGTTCATTAGTGGGTTACCTCATACCTACCGAGATAGGATTGAGTTTGACGAACCAAGGACCTTAGAAGAAGCTATACAGAAGGTGAGGTATTGTTATGAATAGTTTGGGAGCAAGACAAGACCCCATGAGGACTGGAAGAAAAAGTATAGTTCGAGATTCCAAAAGAAAATCTTTAACTCTTCAAGATTTAAGAACTATGGAAAGGATTATAGGGGGAGCCTTCCTGCTAGAAGTGTATATCAGCAAACTTTCCCCTCTCAAAGTGGAAATAAACCTTTTCAGATAGCCCCCATAAAGACCGGTAACCTAAAGAAGGAACCTTTAAAATGCTAGGGTTGTGGAGAAAATCATAGATTGAGGGACTACCCACATAGACAAAAAAACAGTAAGGGAGTCTACAATATCCAAGAAGCTACCACCGTCAATTATGTGGCTAGGAACATGCCACGAATCTATGCAGCCCTGGACAATAATCAAGCCAACCACCAAGCTTCAGTAGTGGATATGGAAGGTATAATCGCCAACCATCCAATTTCTATTTTAATTGACCCAGGTTCTAATTTGATTTGTGTAGCCCCTCAGACTGTCGATAAGTGTAAAATGCAACCAATTAGACATGTTAAACCATGGTTGGTACAACTAGCCACTAGGACCAAAATAAAGGTGGCAGAGGCCATACCAACCTGCCAATTCATAATAGGTGGATTGCCCACCCGAGCGACCCTTAACATACTTGCCTTGGGATCTTATGACTTATTGATTGGTATGGACTGGTTGGTTGCTCATAAAACTAAAATGGATTGTTATCATAAAACTTTAGAATGTGTAAACGAAGAAGGGAGAAAGATGACCCTCCAAGGGATTCAGAAGCCTTTCTCAGTGAGACAAATATCGACCCTTCAAATGAAGAAGTATTGCATAAAAGGGTGTTCCTTATATGCAATACAGGTGTTGGAATCCATTGAAAATGAAAAACCAAACCTAGAGGACCACCCCATATTAAGAGAATACAAGGACGTATTCCCAGAAGAAGTACCAGGTCTACCTCCGAGAAGGGATATTGACTTCTCAATAGAACTTACACCGGGAGCGGTACCAGCATCTAGAACACCATATAGAATGAGCACGCCAAATCTTGTTGAGCTCAAGCTACAGCTAAAGGAGATGATGGACAAAGGCTACATCCAACCCAGTGTATCTCTGTGGGGAGCGCCTGTCCTGTTTGTGAAAAAGAAAGATGGCACACTCTGACTGTGCATAGATTACAAACAACTCAATAAGGCAACCATAAAGAACAAGTTTCCTTTACCAAGAATCGATGACTTGTTTGACCAATTGGGAGGTGCATCCATCTTCTCAAAGATTGACCTAATATCGGTCTACCATCAAGTCCGGATTAAGGATGAAGACATCCACAAAACAGCCTTCAGGACGAGGTATGGTCACTACGAATTTGTGGTGGTACCATTTGGGTTAACCAATGCCCCCACCACTTTTATGTGCTTGATGAATAATGTACTCAGCAAATTTCTAGACAAATTTGTATTGGTTTTCATTGATGATATCCTAATCTACTCCAAGAACAGGGAGGAGCACGAAGAACATCTTAGACTCGTACTTCAAGTACTAAGGGAGCATCAGCTCTACACTAAGTTTAGCAAGTGTGATTTTCTTTCAGAAGCAAGTCCACTACTTAGGCCATGTCATATCTAAGGAAGGGGTGGCAGTAGACCCTGACAAGATCATATCCATTATGGAATGGCCTACCCCGAAAGATGTATCTGATATTAGGTCCTTCATGGGCTTAGCAGGATACTATAGAAAATTCATAAAAGGGTTTTCCAAGATTGGTTGTCCAATCACTGCCCTTTAGAAAAAGGGGATTAAATTCATTTGGACATCAAAATGTGAAGAAAGATTTCATGAACTAAAATACCTCCTGACCCATGCACCCATGCTAAAGATTGCAGACCCAGATGATGATTTCCTTGTGTGTACAGATGCCTGTAAGGATGGACTCAGAGGAGTCCTTATGCAAGAAGGACATGTAATATGCTATACGTCTCGGAAATTAAATGAGCATGAGATCAATTATGTCACCCATGACCTAGAGTTGGCTGCCATAGTACATGCTTTAAAAATGTGGAGACACTATCTCCTGGGTAGAAGATTTGTGCTTATGACAGATAATTGTGGAGAGAGACACGTGTTTGATCAACCAAAACTCAATGTCAAGCAAGCGAGGTGGATGGCTCTCTTAAGTGAATTGGATTTTGAAATCAAACATATAAAAGAAAAGGAAAATAGGGTGGTTGATGCCCTTAGCAGAAGTATAAAAACGATTCATCTAGCAGCAGTAAGCACCTGCAAAACGGATGTCAGGGAGAGAATCAGAAATGCACAAGAGACAGATGCATTCTTTAACATTGTGACTTCATACCTAAGGCAAGAGCCTACAGGGATGACGTATGAAGGCTACCAAATGCTTGAGGAAGGGTTGTTGACTTACAGAAACAGATTGTATATTATGAATTGTGACGACTTGAAGACGTTCATAATGGATGAACTGCATAAGAGACCATATACTGGTCACCCAGGATATCAGAAGATGATCAAAGCCACTAGGAAACAATTCTATTAGCCTGGGTTAAATAAAGACACAGCTAACTATCTAGCTAAGTTCCTAGAATGCCAGCAAGTTAAGACAAAGCACCGGCATCCAACGAGACTATTACAGCCCCTACCAATTCCAGAATGGAAATGGGAAACCATCTCCATGGATTTCATCACCGGATTACCAAAGTCGACCAAGAAAAATGATGCCATCATGGTCGTGGTGGACAAACTGAGTAATTCTGCCCATTTCATCCCTGTCAAGTCAACTTGCAAGGCAATAGATATTGCCAACATCTTCATGAAGGAGATATTCAGACTGCATGGCATGCCCAAGGAAATTATATCTGACAGAGATACCAAATTCAATTCAAACTTTGGAAATCCCTAATGGTCAGTTTCGAGACTAAATTGTTGTTCAGTACAGTCTATCACCCTAAAATTGATGGACAAATAGAAAGAGTAAACCAAATAGTAGAGGACATGCTAAGAATGCACGCAATGCATTAGCCTAAGAAGTGGGAAGACTACCTATCATTGGTAGAGTTTTCCTACAACAACGGTTATCAGGAATCCTTAAAGATGAGCCCCTTTGAAGCCCTCTATGGTAGACAGTGCAAGATCCCAATCAACTGGATTAATCCAGTGGATAGAATTACAATCGGACCCGACATGCTGAAAGAAATGGAACAACAAGTAGTGTAGATAAGGAAAAAAATTAAAATTGCTTAGGACCGAAAGAAAAGTTACGCCGACAGAAAGAGAACTCCCCGAGAGTTCAAAGTCGGAGACCATGTCTATCTCAGAGTTAGACCCCGGAATAGTTCTCTGAGTATGGGAGCCTGTGCCAAGTTGGCACCTCGATATTATGGACCCTTTGAAGTCCTAGATAGAGTGGGACCTGTAGCCTATAGTCTAGCACTTCCTCCCACTGTAAAGGCATGTAATGTTTTTTATGTTTCATTATTGAAGAAATATGTACATGATGTTAATCATATAATTGACTGGTCTGTGATCTAGGTGGAACCGGAGGGATAATTCTTGCCAGAACCCCAATGCATATTAGACAGGAAGGAAACATCACTCAGGAATTGAACCATTGCACAGGTCAAGGTGCAATGGAAACACTTTGGCCCAGATGAGGCTATGTGGGAAATGGAAGATGCCATGAGGCGGGAATTTCCGATTTTGTTTACTCCTGTACATAAATATCATATTGGTAGATAGAACATCGAGGACGATGATTCATTTAAGGGGGAGGGAATTGTAACACCCTGTTTGTTTTGATGGAGAACTATGGCAAACTTAAAAGTGTGAATGTTTGATTTGATGGACCTTGTGTAGAAGGTCAATGAATGTAAATTTTGATTATTGTAATAGAAAATGTTACATGTTGCATGACTGCTGAGAGAGGGGATGTGCTAAGAAAGAGAGACCAAGATTGATAATGAAAAGGTGGTGGAGGGGGGCCAAAATGGTTGCATTAACCTCCACCAAACCAGTACCATGTTGGAGTTAATGTTGCTCAGATCAGAACAACCCTCTGACCAAGAATGAATTCTCGTCAGGCTAGTAGGTGGGAAGGGCCTCCTCAAGAGTTAATGAGGGATGGGGAAAACTTCCCATTGGTATGGCTTCTTTACCTGACCACGGACAGGGGGATTCGATCCAAACACAACAGTGTTGAGGAAGGAAAGAAGGGAAGCGTGGTGGACAGGGGGAGCAGTCTATGAAGAATGCAGAGACGAGAGTGGAAACTCTCGGGTTCGAGGAAGGATCGAAAGCGAAAAGTGAGTTCTGATCATAGAGAATGGAGACTGAGTCAGGAGAAGGAGAGTAACCTTCATCCTCGTCTATTCCCGTATAGGGAGAAGGAGAGTAACCTTCGTCCCTAAATTCCATTGAGCTGGAAGTAAGAGATTGAATCTCAAAGCATCATGGTCTAATCTTGGGGGTGGCCAGTGATAAATCCATTGGGAGTGATTGAGCCTATGGTTGGGTGGAAACGACCACCCCTCTCAGTAGTCGCATCACACCTTGTGGTTCTAATAAGTGTTTTATGCCTTGTATTTTGAATTGAAAATCATGGATGCATGCTCATGTTTATACGCTCATAAATGGTTTCTGTATAGAAGTGATTGCCTTGTGTTTTCGATTGGAAATCATGGATGTATGTTTATACTTATATGTCCATAATTGGTTTATGTATAGAATGAATAAGTCCAGAATATGAGTCTGTTCCCTTGAGAATCATCCCATTTACTTGATTCTCGTTATGTTCTGGTTTAATTTCTCAAAAGCACCTTCCCTGAGGAATTACCTCACATCCCAGAGTTGGAGTGAGTTCCTTGAAATGGCTACTGTTACAGTAAACTCATGAGTTTACCTTACCCCTGTTCCAAAATTCATAGCTCGGTGAATTAGGAAGGCACTTCATTCAGGCCAGTAGTCTAAGGGACTTTGAACCATACCCGAGCCCTTATCCAAAAACTCGACTGAGAGTAGGGATAATTACGCAAGAATCATCTAAAGGTTCATGTGACTGGGCTCTAGGAATTCTGTGCAAGAAGGAGTTAATTTCGAAGGTTTCTGAACCTTGGGAGCTCGAAGCCCGGAGGGGTTGAATTTTGTTGCCTAAGTTTAAGAAGGATAGCGAGTTTCAAATATCGAAAGAGAATACCCATTCGTTTGGAAGATGAACGGACAAGATCCATTCGGAAGGATCTGAGGCCTGTCACAACCATTAGATTTGAAGAGGCAGCACAGGTGTTAATGCCTCGACTCCTTCAGTCTTCACAACCAGCGATGAAATCTGACCATAGCTCCAAGGATCTGTTGGGACCCTCCTTGACCTTCGATTTGACAAGAATGGGTTAGTACAAGGAGTGAGCTGGAGTGGACTTATTCTAAGTCCAGAAGCTCAAGAGAGATAGTGTTTTAAGAAACGCAGATGAGACCCGAAGTCTAGGGTTCATCAAAGGATCAAAGGTTGTAACCTTTGGTACTTAGAGATTTGAGAAAACCAAAGTGTAGGAGGAGATTAGATCTTGGCCATCAGATCGGAGTGTGAGGACCAACAACCGTTGCATCCAATAAAGGTGCACAGGATTTAAGCCCTTCGCAACTGTACAAAAGAGTCGTGGAAACTCATAAAATCCGAACTCGCGAAATTGATCCCAGTCGTTGGTGCTAGGAAGGACACGTGGCGAAAGATCAACATTTCACTGATTCGCACGTCAGGGATTTCGAAGGCAAGAGTCGTGGAAACTCGTGAAATCCGAACTCACAAAATTGATCCCAGTCGTTGGTGTTGGGAAGGACACATGCCGAAAGATCAGCATTTCGTTGATTCGCACATCAGGGATTTCAAAGGCATGAGTCGTAGAATCTCGCGAAGTCCGAACTCGTGACATTGAACATAGTTGTTGAATTACGGGAGGATCATAGACCGTTGATCTGATGCAAGTATATTTTGAGAATTCAGGTATCGGGAGGAATGGAGAAAGTTGTCTTGAAAAATCCCAAAACGCGAAGTCTCGATTCGCAGCGAAAAGGCGTGGGCCGTTAGACCTACGAGGTAGTCAGCCCAGCGTTGACCAATTCAGGAGAATAGAGGTCTAGTAACGCCAAAACTCCCGAAGGCCAGAGTGTTGAAGTTCATCCTAGCCATTGGTGATAGGAAACGTGGGGCACTAGATCCTTCGCTTCGGGGTTTAGTGTACCGGGGAAAATGGATTGTGTGAGTAATAACCTCGAATGCCGAAGTTACGAAGCGCCATACTAGCCACCTGTAGTCTTGGTATTCAGTCATCGCATATGGTCCCATGCGAAGATCACCGAATAAAAAGGGGCTAGGCCCTGACTTCTCAATTCGAGACCATTAAAATAAAGGATTTGTCCTTGTAAGGAGAACGAAAATTTTATTTATTTCTCGCCCCATCATGGGTGTGTTACATAAAAAAAATAACTAAATAGGGACTGTAAACCATAAAACAATAATGACTTAAACTAAAATATATAGAATAACTACATCCATTGTATAAAATCCATTCATTGAGTAAAGGAAAATTATTCAAAGCAAGTTATATAAAGTAGAAAATAAGTGAACATCCAAAATAGAGGGCTTTAAATGATTTCAAACATTTAATATCATAAAGATGAAATGGAAACATATACTTGACATTTCATGCTTTAATGAAAGTCATAGATCACAAAAGTTATAAGCTCCACAAATAATTCTCTGTGAGAGTCTTTAAAAGAATATTACAAATTGGTTGCCCAAGTTAAAATAAAATGTGTGCACAAACAACACAACATAATATTTGTGATGCTTAAATGATAAAAATAAATGTGTTCATCCTAGTGGATTGGGATGGGGCTCACGTGGACCATATAGTAGTAGAGGTAACCTGGAAGAAGAGAAAAACAATCAGGGATCAACTTTACATGTACACAATAAACACATAAAGTTGGATGATCACAAATTGATATGAAAGAAAGGAAAATGCTTCAAAGTAGATGTACTCACAAAAATGAAAATAGAATTTGATGGATGGATTTCCTCTTCATACACATAGATTCCTTTTCCATTAAGAAAATTTAAAGTTTCCTATGTAATCCTCATTGGTTGTGTTCTGGTGAGAATGTGTCTAAACCCTTTGAAAATTTTGTCTTGTAATTGGAAAAAGTGAAATGGTGCTTTGTGCCCCCATAACACAGGGTACCATAATTGAACATGGTCATTATCGGCATGAACATTACCCCTTGGGGTTAACCCTTTAAATACATTACAATACACTACAGAAAATACCAAATAAGAGGTCATTAAAAAGCACTTTGTCTTCATGTAATTCGACAACTGATAAGATATTTCATTCAAAATAATTTCAGCCTAGTCAAATATTGCTTTCATGTGAACTTAGAAGTGCAAAACACATACAGAACATACCTAGGAATGAAGGATGTAGAAGCCTATCCCACCATTCATGAGAAGAGCCAACAAAAATCCTGGTATGGCTCAGAAAATAGGCATATATCAATGTGATTTGCATCAATTGGCATTGCAGAAGAAGGTGTCGAGAAGTCCCTCAACATATTCATTCTACCACCTTTCACATCCAGAAAAGAGTCATCATCTAAGATCTTGAAAATTTTGATCGGAGTGGGGAGTCACAACATTCTTCTGAAACATTTGAAGTTAAGAGAATGAGATTCCTCCCTTTAGCAACAACTTGAATCATCATGTGCTTCAAGTCGAATCAACTTGCGCACAAAGAAACTAATTCTATGAAATCAAAAACTTCAGGCATGCAACCGTCCTTTTCCAGACCAATTGTCCAAATCCTATTAGCGAGATTTTTCTCATGAGCAAGGTTATAATACCACCAATAAGCTATCAACCAATGGAACTCTTTGTTATGGCAAGTGAGGGAATTGAGAGTATCTTCGTAGAAAGGTTCATTTTTTCTTCTATTTTCCATCTTTCCCACTCTTTTCAATATATGTGAAGGTTATTAATATGAATTATAGAGTTTAATTGATAAGAGGCTAATATCATTAATAGTTCTTAATGACACATCCTTTCACTATGTACTTTTCCTTTGGAATGCATGCCAACTATTAATAGTAATCATCCTTCGTAAGCGAATGATATTTTTTAAAGCGCAACAATTAAGCCTCATTTAATTCTGACAATTGTCTTTTCGTTGTGAATTGAGACATCATAAATGCATCATAAATTACCTGGAGAATGAAAAACATGCATGGTTTCCTAGTGAGAAATACAATAATTATGGGAAATTTAGTGCAGTAGGAAGGTAGAGATGTTAATTGTACCCCTCTACCCAGCACCCGATAGTTAATTCCAAATAAATCACTTATTGAATTAAATAATAGTTGAGTAATCAACTAAAAATTACAGTGGAAGCATAAATAAGGAAACCAAAATCTCACACACAAGACACAAATATTTTCGGGTAGAAATGCCTAGAAAAACCCTAGAGGGAAAACCATTACTTATATGATTTTATTATGGTCAAATCAAGGCTCCCATAATAGGGATAATGACCCACCGAGAGAAATACAACTACAGAAAAATATGACAAAGACTGTATTGTTGTACAACCCTGGAACAACACGATTTTTGAGGTATACACACCTGTCCTTCAGCTCACCCACGTATAGCACTTGTCTCCATTGGAGCCTACGTACACGTACAAAAATACTATACAGGAACCTCCATACGACGCTACCCTTTCCTCTCACTTCAATCAACTGAAACCCACATACGACTCCCTCTACTCTCTCTTCTCCTTGACTTGTATGATCTCTAGATGGAATTCCTTCTCCACATAGCCACAATATTGAATCACATTCCTTTGTGATCCAACCCTCTCTACATCAACACTTGGATGAAATATTCTTCACCCTCTCTCTATGAGATCTCACTCACTCATACAATGTGTACACAAAATTCCCTCTTTGCTTCTACACTCTCAACTGACTTCACACTAGAAAAATCCCTTCTTTACTATCTATGTGTAAAAGTCCAACCTTGGTCTCTCACCAAAAGTATGACCTTGGTATCTCACCAAAAGTATCTTCTCCTTTACCCTAGTCATGCTTTTATAAGATTGAGTTATGACCTAACCCTAATCTCCAAAGCGATTAACGGTTGAGATTACTTCTCACCTCACTTGAGATCAATGACTATTATTTAATTCACTAATGCTAATTAAATCATTTTCCTTAAATAAAACTCAAATCACTAATAAAATCACTTTACTTTAATAATTACTTTAATTAAAGTGAATTCTCACACTTAGAAGACTTTGAACAACTTCCACATGCTAAACACCAAGCCAATGTGGAAGTACTTGTCGGATTATACATGCATCAACACTCCCTCTTGGCGAGGAAGGTACTTCTCCCACCTGGAGTTGGATCTGTCTTCTCTACCAGATCCGCTACCATGGTTTCTCTCCAATCCACCTAATTGGATGCTCCCTATAAAATAGAATTTATCTCTGCCATCTTGCTCAGAACTGTCTTCGAAGACTTCCCTCTGACCATGCTCCTAGAATCCTCATGCTCCTGAGCATCCTTCATGGTCATCTCGAACCATGAATACTTCTTGACAGACTTGGAAGGATGTTCCTTCCCACTTGAACCTAAAGGTTGACTACCTATGAGATGCTCAACCTTTGAAGCTACCTGCTCCTTTTTCTCTACCACTGTGTTGATTTCCATATCTCACATACGTTGTCCCTTTAGCCTATACAAGTTTCTCTCTCTAAATCCTAGAACAATTGTTGTGTTTGAGCTAGATCCTCTAGGCATGATCAACATCTATCCATCCTAGAACAATATATCATATCCCTTCTTCTCAATCACTGAGACTGAGAGCATACTCCTCTTGAGTTCTGGAACCCATAGCACATTCGTCACTCTCAACACACCTCCTAACTCCATCCAAAATGGAACTGTTCTATATTCTCTTACTACATGCTTGGTCCCCATACCAAGTTCCACATGCATATCTGAGTGAGACTATGTGAAGATCTCCAAAAACTCCCATGCTCCTATCATATGACATGTGGCTCCACTATCTATCAACCATGCACCAACTGACATGGTGCCCGAGGACATTTCGGAAACAGGTAAGAACTATGTATGTTCAAAATTATTGCAAAAGTCATCCATTTGAGTCTTTGATGACACAACTACCTCCAGTTGTGTTTCGTTCCCACCCTTCTTCTTGTTCGGATATTTCCATACATAATGCCCAAACTTATGACATGCAAAGCACTTGACTTTTCTTATGTCCTTCTTCTTGTCATCTTGAGAGGTAGACTCTCCACTAGAAATCTTCTTGAACTTGCCCTTGTTTGCTCAGATAGAAAGAGAAAGGTTCACATCATCATTCTTGTGACGACCTCCATTCAGTTCTTCATCTTGAAGTTCCTCTTGAACGAAGTCATCCCACAACCTTGACCAATCAGGGAGGTGAGACAAGTTGTCATTGTGAGACAAGTTGTCATTGTGTCTAATCCTATAATCTTTGTGTCTCTAAGCTTCTCTCTCAACACCATTTTGTGATTCTCATTCTTTCTCTTAAACAAGCTCTTCATAGCCTCCCACATGTCCCTGGAAGTTGTCTTTCCCAAAAAATGAGGGATTAAGTGATCCTTCACTCCATATAGAATTATGAGCCTCACTTTCACACCCTTCTAATTATGGATGACCAGTTTTGCCACATCAGTTGGAGGAGTTATGAGTATTAGCAAATTCTCATATCCCATTCTCCATCAACACCAACATGATCCTATCCTTCCAAGGACTGTAGTTGGAAACCCCATCCAACCTATTCTCAAATCACAATCCAATTTCCATCTCCTAGATATGATTTGATAACCCTCTATTGAAACTACCATTGTATTATCATGTACTCGCATGTCCCCACTTTAACCTACCTATGTATGTGACCTCCCTTAATGAGACCCACGTATGTACACACATGTGCTTACTACACCCTGCATATACATGTATTTCTTCAAAGAGGCCTGTGTATGTACGTGTTTGTTATTTCTGTAACCTGTGTACAACTCCATAAACCTACAAAACCCTAGTTTTGCCTCAGTATTGTTGTTTCCCTGAAATCTGTCCTTCGATTTCCTCCTACTTGTTATACATATAACAAGATCTATGTGCATATTTGATAGATCTTCCTCCAACTGCTATGGATTTGAGATCTGGCTTCCTCTTGGAGCATGTGCTTTGATACCATGTTGATTTTATCCCTCTACCCAACACTTGGCAATTAATTCCAAATAAATCAATTATTGAATTAAAGCACAACTGAGTAATCAACTAAACATTACAGTGGAATCATAAATAAGGAAACTAAAATCTCACACACAAGACACAAATATTTTCAGGTAAAAAAACATGGAAAAACCCCGAAGTGAAAATCAGTACTTAGATGCTTTTATTATGGTCAAATCAAGGCTCACATAACATAGATAATGACCCACTTAGAGAAATACAACTACAAACAAATCTAG
Source organism: Picea engelmannii (assembly GCA_009831015.1). Lineage (NCBI taxonomy): Eukaryota > Viridiplantae > Streptophyta > Pinopsida > Pinales > Pinaceae > Picea > Picea engelmannii. Next base: position 554,048 of record ML781996.1, read on the forward strand.
AAAAGTCTGTACTTTCGTACTTCTCTAGAACAACATGCTTTTTGAGGTATACATGCATGTCCTTCAGCTCACCCGCGTATACACACCTATCTCCACTAGCATTCGCATACACATACGAAAATATTATCTGGAAACCTTTGTACGATGCTACCCTTTCCTCTAGCTTCAACCAATTGAAAATCACTCACGGCCACCTCTGCTCTCTCTCTCTCTCTCTCTCTCTCTCTCTCTCTCTCTCTCTCTCTCTCTCTCTCTCTCTCTCTCTCTCTTCTCCTTGACATGTATTATATCTATATGGAATTCCTTCTCCACCTAGCCATGATCTTGAATCAAAATCCTTCATGATCCAACCCTCTTTGCATCAACACTTAGATGAAATAATATTCACCCTATCTCCATGAGATCTCACTCACTCATACAATGTGTAAGAAAAAGTCATTATTTGCTTCTACACTCTCAACTGACTTCACAATAGCAAAAGTCCTTCTTTGCTATCTCTGTGTAAAAGTCCCACCTTGGTCTCTCACCAAAATTCTGACCTTGGAATCTCACCAAAAGTATTTTCTCCTTTACCCTAGCCTTTCTTTTATAAGATTGAGTTATGACCTAACCCTAATCTCCAAAGCGATTGACGGTTGAGATTACTTCTCACCTCACTTGAGATCAACAACTATTATTTAATTCACTAATTCTAATTAAAGCATTTTCCTTAAATAAAACTCAACTCACTAATAAAATCACTTGACTTTAATAATTACTTTAATTGAAGTGAAGTCTCACACTTAGAATACTTTGGACGACTTCCACATGCTAGACACCAAGCCAATGTGGAAGTATTTTTCCGATGCAACATGCATCAACAAGAGCTACAAGTCTTGCGGAGAAATAAGTGTGTCAAGTTCTCCACATGGGATATGATTCAGGAATTGGCTAAGTACATATTATGTAGTAGAGAGGGGGTGGGGCAATTATGCGAGAAAAGGTCATGGGGGGAAAAGGTGTTGCAGAGAAAACATAATGCAAAGAGGAAATGTTGTAGAAAAATGGTTATGTGTTGACTTCTCTGCATGTGACATGATTCAATAATCAGCTAAGTATGGGAAACTATTGTAAAGAGGAGGAGAGTCATGCAGAAAAAGTTAAATGTGAAGAAAGGTGGTCATATGTTAGGTTTTCTGCTTTCACATAAAATAGAATTTGAAAATAGACTAAGTGTCAACTCATGCAAAACAGGTGAATTAAAAATTTATGCATAATGCATGGAAAAGAATTGATGCATAGCACGAAGAATGAGCTTAATACAAGGATTCTCTGCATGACACGAGTCATGAAAATGACTAAGTGTTGGAAGTGTACGATTTTTTTCATTAAGTAATGAGGAGATGTAGAACTTGTACGGAATGTGGAGAATTGTGGATCTGGATGAAAGGAGAGCTCTTCCACATGGTATAACTTAACATAACGTACAAGGTTGAGACATGAAAATATATCAACAAGGCCTTGCAAGGATGTTATTAGATGTTATGAGGCTGAAATTGCATAATCGAGCAAAAGATCATAATTATTTCATAAGGAAATGATTGTTTCATCACAATTTCACAATTATGAAATAATAATTATTTCATGATTGAGCAAAAAGCTCATAATGGCTTGAAAAAAGCTCATAATGGGTTGGGAAAATCTCATAATTGGGCATGGAACTTGTGCATGACTTGTAATTGCTTAGTTCACATTCCATGAAGTCTATCTTCAAGCTCCTCAAAGATTTTATAAGAAGGATCCAAGCTAAGGGAAGAGGGAATCACAAGACAAAAACATCCTTATGTCGATGAATTGGAGAAAGATTCCTTGGTCTTGATCTTGCTATATATTTTTTAGTGTTGGACATCAACACTCGTGAAACTAGAGCCTAGGTGAAAGTTTTAATTGTCTTCTTACTATGATATGGTATATAGTTATGCTTCTTCAATGAGGTGAGTTTGTGGCTAACGAGCAAAGTTCCAGGTCTTGGAGAAAGGAATATAACAACAAAATATCAATGTATCATCTATTGTTGTAATTTCTCTACTTAATATAGATCTATACTCTTTCCCCCACAAAATCTTCGTAATCCATTGATCTATTGTATCATGAGTTTGATTTTGGTTGATCTCAATAGCTTGAGCTATTAAACTAGAGTTAGTTTCATGGAAATTTCCATTTGTTATATCATGAAGGTATGAGGAAGGTCTTGTTTGTTTGATTGTTGTGCAAGAGAAAAGGTGAAGCAACATCATTGGAGCTAGATCTCCTAAGGAGTTGTGGATACATTGAACAATCATTGATTTAAGGTATGTTTCCCTTCCTTCTCTCTCATTAGCTTATGAAATTATATGATTAGCTCTAGGAGAAAGATATAGTGGTATATCATGTTTTATATCATTGGATTCAATCCAACCAGTGAGGGGATTTGCTTATCCGTAGACGAATATTCCTACAATAGACTCCGTAGTGGAAAAAACCCTTAAAACAATTGATTTTAAATCAACTATAAATCCACTTCTCGGACTCCAATTTAGATGATTTTTTATTTGAATTTTGGGTATTTTTTTGTAGAGGAACAAAGATATATATCTTGTTCCTTCAAATTGTGCACATAAAGTTTTAGAAATCAATCTAAAGGTTGTTGTCCTTTTTTTTCCTTGAAAAAATCTGTAAAAAAAGAAGAAAAAAAACTTTCCATTCTTGGCCCAAGAAAGAGTAGTGAGTAGGTGTTTACTTACTTTTGTCCTTTATCAAGTGTAGTTAGGATCATTTGTAAGAAAAAGAGTTTTAAAAAAACATCATTGTGTTTCCCTCTTTTCCTTTTTTTAAGGCATTTGTGATTTATTGTGAAAGTTGAATCAGTAAAATTGGTTTGAGATCTAAAATTTCTTGAGGAATATGATTTGGTAGTTTTTATTCATGAAGTGATTTTTTTATTGATTGTTTCAATTGTGAAAAGGAACCTCTTTGTCCCTTCCATAGATAGATTTCATCAAAAGGAAACGAAATTGCATTATTGTGCATTTTTAGTGCATTGCTTAATTCATTGGAATGAAAGAGTCAAGAACATCATCAAGTCCACCCCATACCTTTGAGTAAATAACAAACCTAAAAATAAGTGTTTAATTAAAAATAACTAGACATTTTCTTTCTAGAAAATACACATTAGTCTAGGTTCTAGGGCCTTGGAGTAGAATTGAAGAGTAAAGCCTTCAAGGCCACAAAATTGAACTAGGAATTGACTAAAGAGAGCTAAATCCATTAGTAGCAAGGAGTGCTTGCTAGGAAAGAGCATCTAACACATGTGTCAAGCACTACGTTCAAGATAAGCAAGTGGAGTAGATTTCCCCTCTTCACTTGTTTGGTGGGATTATTGCGTGTACGAGGGATTTGGATTGAAGTAGAAATTCCTCGAGCGACACCACTTTTCTCTAGAGTTTCCAGTGGAGAAATTAGTCTTGTATTCCTTTTCCATACACACAATTTTGACCCATGAATGTTCCCCCCCAACCGTCGATTGTGAAGTGATAACCTCGGTGAATTTTCCTAGGGCATCACATGGATGACTACAAGTGGGAAGTACTTGTGGTGCCTGAGGAAGATGCATAATCTCCATTTCAACTCCCCTGGAAGGTGCCCATCTTCACAAGTGTACTCGCACCTTGGGTGATTGTTGTGTGAAGATTATCGTAATTTTCTCTCACACTTTCGCTAGCTAGGAATTGTGTATTTCATCACCCCAATATTTTTTTTTCAAAAGGCCCCTTTGACCATTGATTACTTTCTTGTTGAAGCTTCGGATTTTCTATAGTGTTCTTTGTGGTTAATTGTTTCTATGTTTCCTTAGGCTATTTTTTTCTCTTGTTAAAACATATCTCTCAATGTGTTTGACCAACCTCCTCGGTGCTCTTGTAGACAGTGAGGGATTCTTCCAAAAATAAAGGTAATGCCAGCCACTAGACAATGATAGTTGTCAACATTAGATGAGACTAACACAATATCTTTTGAAACTCACACATCAAATTTAGAGGAGAGTGAACAAGTCGAGATATAAGTCATTGACGAAATCCTTCCATAGGTAGCCGAGCAATACCTAATGTTGGTTTCCCATTTGGTTGGAGTTTTAATCCTAGGTTTGGTCCTAATTCCATTGCTTCTGTTAGCACTAGGGGAAATAATGTCATTGGGGGTAGTAGTATCCCTAAGGGAAGTAATATGAGGGGATCTACAATGCCACCAGGGTCACAAGGTCCATTATTTGTCCATCAAAATGTGTTTTCCAACACAAAATTAGCTTTCTTTGCTACTTTGAATCTAAGATGATTTATTTAGGTCGACAAATGACCCCATCAAACATCAACCCATGTGGTTGTCAATACCCACTAAATTTCCATCAAATATCCCGAGTTTGACAAGAAACTTGGGGAAGATCCTTCCATGCATGTCATGACTTACCACCTATGGTGTTCATCTTACTCATTGGTGGATGATAACATCAGATTTCATCTTTTCCATAGAACCTTGACAAGAAGTGCCACCAAATGGTATATTGAGCTACTATGTGCTTCATTTAGTGATTTTTCATCCTTGGAACTGTCATTTTTGACACATTTCCAACTTCCCATATGATATGATATTGGAATACAACTTTAGACATCTTTACATCAAAGTACCGCCACACGTATCTCTAATCATATTCATGAATGGAGACGGCGACGTAAGCTCATCAGAGATGAAATTCCAATTATTTTCTAGCTAATTGGTTCATGAAATCATTGTTGCCTCCCATTTCCAAGAATGTAGATATGTCAGGGGCTATAACAGAAGAGTAGGTGATTTTGCGAGCTCAACATCTAGACTTGATTTATTCTCAATCTAGCATGTCATATGATACAATTCCACATGCTCCTAGACTATCAACAGATTCATCCAAACCTACTCTGGGACCGCATGTTGATGGCGTGGTTGATTCTGTGTCCCATGCTTCTGTTGGCCAGTTGACTAAACAAATGAGTCAACTGTCAATATCTACAAATCCACCCATGAGTGCGCCAACATCACAAAATGCCACAATCCTTGCCTGGACCTTCGACATTGATTTGGTGCAATCCAAAACTCCAAAGAATGATCAACAACTTAGAGGAAATAAGAATTATATCCCTAGGCAAGGGACTGCCCCTAATCCAAAATCTAATGCAGGAGGCATGAAAGAGAAGAATAAATTGAAGTTTCCATGCAAGTTTTGCAACGAGACCATCTTACTCACTGGTCTCCTCAAATGGAAGATATTCATTGGTACTTAGCTCAACATGGATCCCCACAACAACTTGTTGTTTTAACAAATCCTTTCCCACCATAGCAACAACACATGGTTATGACAAACCTTGCACCTCCTCAAGGGGGCACATAAGGCAACCCCCAACAAGGGGGAAATTCCTTGAATGAAAATGTATAAATGTGTGACTAGCCAATTAATCTTCAGAGTATGGCTCATAATTATGAGAGTTCTGAGAGTGGTCCTACTAATAAATATATATCTTCATCTCATCCTAGCGGCCCTCTACAAATAGAGAATCCATCATTTGATACAATGTTTTTCCTACCCAAGGGTGTTATACAAAGGTCTGCACACAACCCTAATGCTTAGAATGCTCACAATTATAGTATCGTCGAGGATTTGTACTAAGTGCCTTATGTTATGTTATCCCAGGAGGTCTTTCAAAGATACCCCACATAGTGAAAAGAATTATTGATGAAAATTGTTGGATTTGATACATCTGATGCTCATTTAATTACATTTTAGATTGATCAGAGTTAGCCTAGGCTTCCCCACCAAATAGATTTTCAAATCCAAGTATCTTTGTGTGGGACCAACATATTTAGATGTGTGGTTGATGAAGGAGCCTCCACCTGCATTATGTCTTTGTCATGTTGGAGAGCCATAGGTTCTTCATATATTTTCCAATCGAACACCATGCCAAAAGAATTTGATGGCCATATGTTCAAGCCTCATGGAATCATTGTTGCATTTCTTGTGGAGTTAGGTGGAAAGACTATTTTGGTCGAAGTCGAAGTAATCAACACCCCTCTAGACTACAATATTATTTTGGGGTGTATTTGGTTCTATGTGATGATGGCTATTGTGTCTTCAATATTTATGGTTCTCCACTTTCCTTGTGAAGGAAAAGTGGTCACTATCAATCAATTGGCATATTGCATGCTAGATTCTAGGACTAACATAGGTACAAACATTCCATTCGTTAGTGGTTTCAAGAGTGCTTACCTCAATGTTGGTGTTGGAATGAACAAATATTCATCATTAATGGGTACATTTACCCTGCCTCCACCATTCAATCCTTCCAACTCAGCTTCTATATGCATTATCTATTTGGGTGATATTGAATAACAAGGTTGTTCCTTGACTTCTAGATGTGTTTCATCCAATGTGTTAGTTATCCATCAGGATCCTTAGGTAGTTCCTCATCCTTCATTCGTAGAATCATTTGGAGAAAGTATGATATTGAACACAATTAAGATTACTTATCAGGTGATCTAGTTGGCAATAACCAATGCTAATCAAAATCTCCATCATGATATGGAATATGATTAGTTCACTTCACCCATTTGGGTCTTCAAACCTCCCAATTCACATGATTTATTAGACATTGAGATGCCTCTAAATGACCCTATCCTTGAATCCATGACTACAATTGATAGACCATGGGAAGATATGCATCATTAGTTATATTTTCTTCCTAAATTGGCACAGTTAGAGGTTGACTTGAAAAGCTTTGTTTCAAGTATAGATATCGAGAGGTACCAATGCTCCACCCTAACACATGATGTATTTGTGGAGGGAAACTTGGAGAACAATTCAAATAATATACCTCTTGACATCTCCATGAAGCTTGGCCCTTTCAAAGACTTTCAGAATGCATTTTCTAGGACATCTAGTGAAATTCTAAGCCTTAACCTGATTGTGTCTATGATTTCATTTTTAGAAACCATCGAATTTTCCATTCCAATCCATAATGAAGATGAATGTCTTGTATTTTTACCATGTATTGATGGGAATCATCAAGGGATTGTGATAGCTCGTGAGATCTCATTATGATAAATGTGTTAGTTCTTAAGTTTGGTATGAAAACAATTTGGTTAGGTTTCATTCCTGACACCATGATACATCAAGAGCGTGGAAGTTCGATCCTATGTGGTGCGGCCCTAGCATGGTATGCCATATGTTGCCAATACGGGCTTATGAGTTCATTGATTATGAAAGGACCCTTGTCCCAACCCTATAAGTGAGATCTACTTGATAAGTATTATGCATAAGTAGCAATGTTGTGTAGTGATTTGTACCATATTGTAATTTTAAGTTTTTTTTTTTTTTAAGTTCTGTATTATAGAGAACAAGTTGTTATTAAAGGTTTATACTTGATTTATTAACTTCTAGAATAGTGTTGTTGATCATGTTTATAGGACTTTGGAAAAAAAAAATTGGTATTTTTATGGTGATCGTCACTAAATTGTGAGGTATGTGATTTGACCTATCATATAGTAACAGGTTTTTTCCCTACATCCTAATATTGCATTTTTAACCATTCATTTAGTGACATTATGCCTTAGGTTTGACCCCTCCAAGTTGCAACATTATCCCTTCTTTGTTACATGTCATAAATTGTGCAATAGTGCCTACCCTTCATGAGTTTCCCTAGTTAGAATTCCCTTTTCCTTTTGGTGCCCATGTTTTGTATTTATGTAGGCCCGAGAATCCATATTTATCCCCACCATGACTTAAAATTTGAGACCTCATTCTTCTCCCTTAATATTTTTCTAGCCATGTCCTAAAGGGGTTCTCGTTATTTTTGTTGCTATACAATTGCATGTGCTTATTGTTGCTTGCATATTGGTGCCTACTGATACATTATCATTTGCTTGATCATGCTTATAGTCATTGCAATCACTCGCATCCACTTGCCATCTGCATCAATTTGCCTTCGTTTTGTGACCCTCCCCCCTGGAGAAAACAACTGTGAGTGGACATCACTTGCACAACACCTATTTTGCATTTGTTTTGCATAGGTTTGTTCCATGCTCTTGGAATGTAGTTACATACCTTTGAGCCACTCATTTACTCCAATCAAGCACACTTTATCTCTTTTTTGCGCTCATAAAAACATGAAAAAGACACAAAACAATTAAAAAACTTAAAAAGGAAAAGGGAGTAAAGAGTCTCAATATTTATTCAATTTGAGTGGTCACCATTAGTTATTGTCTCCCTTGAACGTGACACCTATTTGTATCACTATATTACAATTGGGATGTATATTGACTTAGGATTTGTACCATGATTATGAGTAATCTATTACTCTAGTTGGTTATTCTCCTAGTCACTATGGAGAGTTCTTCAATGCCTCCTACGTTGTTGCACTATGCCATGTGCTCCTTTTGACTCAACGCTACTCAAGTCCTCAATGTGACATGTTATATGTTCAGGGGATTTCGAGCGCGAGTCGGCCATTTTGCAATCTTGTTGGCTTTTCATGTTGGTCATCCATGTGTCAGTTTGTACTTGGTGATTCACTTCTTCATAACATCTTTCAGTTCTTGTTTTGTGTTGACTAATGTGGGATACATTAAGGCCCTCCTTTTATGGATCTCTTCCTATCGACACCATATCATTATCTAGGAAACAGATCCAGAAACCATATAGTACCTTGGGACTTGCAGACATCAATGACAATATTTCTTCACAATTAATAGTGAGTTTACATCATTGATTCATAATTAATCGATTATATGAGTGTTCGACATCATATCCTCTCTTCACACTTGCTATATTGTACGACGTACCTTGGGGTGCATTTTATTTATTGGTAGGTCCCCTCATGTTTGTTTACAATTTTCATAAATGATTGGTAATCAGACGGTTTCTACCGTGCTTGACATCAACTCATTTATTCACATGATATAGATTTGTACAATCGATGAGTTTGGATTCAAGACATCAGGCTAGGGGCATCTTCCATCGATGCTTCCCTTCCTGAGTTCCACAAGATCATGTCACTAATTGATAATTACTTTGAAGACCACATTAACACTCTCATTCATGCTATATGTCTTCTTGATGTAGACTATGACATAGATCCACATTGTATTTTCTCATGGCTATGATCTCTTATATGACATGGATCCATTGAGTACTTTTTCATGGCCATGGTCTTGCATCTCATTTCATGGATTTGCAGTGTATTGTGTTGGCAACCATGCTTTTTAATATATCTGAGCATGGGTGTTACTACCTCAGGGGTGATCTATATATGACTAGTTGGTTTTTGTTTATAGGTACTTGTTGGTTCCTTGATCTGCAGAACTCCTCCTTAAGCCACTCGTCACCATGTATTTTCATAATGTATTTTGGCCATCAGTTCCTCTTTTGACCTCATATGTTAGAGGCATATGTTATACTTGTATTTGACACCATAGGCCTTGTAAGGATGTTATTAGATGTTATGAGGTTGAAATTCCATAATTGAGCAAAATGCTCATAATTATTTCATAAGGAAATAATTATTTCATCACAAATTCATAATTATGAAAAATAATTATTTCATAAGGAAACAATTATTTCATCACAATTTCATAATTATGAAACACTAATTATTTCATAAGGAAATAATTATTTCATCACAATTTCATAATCAAGAAATAATATTATTTCATGATTGAGAAAAAAGCTCATAATTGAGCAATAATTTAGTGAAAAAAGGCTCATAATTGGACATGGAACTTGTGCATGATTTGCTATTTCTTAGTTCAAATGCCATGAAACCTAACTTCAAGCTCCTCAAAGATTCTATAAGAAGAATCCAAGCTAAGGAAAAGTGCATCACAAGACAAAAGCATCCTTATGTTGGTGAATTGGAGCAAGATCCCTTGGTATTTAGCTTGCTATATATTGTTGAGTGTTGAACATCAAAACTAATGTGACTAGAGGCTAGGTGAGAGCTTTCATTGTCTTCTTACCATGATACATTGAATAGTTATGCTTCTTTGACAGGGTGAGTTTATGGCTAACGAGAAAAGTTATAGGTCTTGGAGTGAGGAGTACGACAACAAGATCTCAAGGTATAATCTATTGTTGTAATTCCTTCTACTTAATACGGATCTATGCTCTCCCCCACCCCCCAAAATATTTTTAATTCATTGATCTATTGTATCTTGAGTTTGATTTTGGTTGATCTTAATAGCTTTCAAGCTATTAAATTAGAGTTAGTTTCATGCAAATTTCATTTTTTATATCATGAAGGTATGAGGAAGGTCTTGTTTGTGTGATTATTGTGCAAGTGAGTAGGTGAACCAGCATCATTGGAACTAGATCTTGCGAGGAGCTGTGGATATGTTGGACAACCATCGTTTTAGGGTATGTTTCCCTTCCTTCTCTCTCATTAGCTTATGAAATGGTATGGTTAGGTCCAGAAGAAAGATATAGTGGTCTATCTTGTTGTATGTCATTGGCTTCAATATGACCAATGAGGGAATTTGTTTATTCATAGAATAATCTTATAGAACAAAGTGGATACCATGTGAACTTCTATTACTCACACATGTAGATCTAGTCACATGTGGACTTTCAAGAATATTCTAGAGGGTGCAAAATCCTAACCCTAATTAGGAGTTGAGGCATGCAAAAACCTTCACCCTAACCCTAAATGACTATGAGGCCATGTGAAATATTGGGCTGCTCAGAAAGGAAGGGGATCCATTCTTATTGTATTTTTTTATCGTTCCATGGTTGAGAAAATCAATTGGAAGTGGGATATTGAAACATAATGGAGGAAGTACAAGTTCCTATAGTAGCCATACAGGTCATAGTGCCCATGGCAACCCCATAGTGAGTGCACTTTCTTTGTATTTTCATTTCATAATTGAGAAGAAAAGAGAAAGGTGTAGGCCTCACCTTCTAGCTAGGTTTTTTCCATATTGGGTTTTCCTAGGATACATTTTGTGGATGGTGCGTTATTTTCTTAGCTTATTTCATTTCGGTTTCTATTTATTTAAGTGTTTTGTGAACTAAGCTAGTAATATTAAATATGAGATCTAAAATAAACACTACATAATAAGAGATTGCAGAATATTGTAAGATTTATTCCGATGAACTGTTACAATGGAATCTCTGTGGTAGTTTATAGATCACTCATTGTGAGGTGAAATTTTATTTTTTTTTATTTTTTTATTTTAAAAAACAAAGAATGAAGAACTTATGCATGACCACCTTAATCCTTGTGGTATATATGTGTGTGTGTGTTAAAAATGAAAAATAATAATAATATTTAAATATAGAAAAAATAAATACAATTAAAAAAATAAAATATTATACATTATGAGAAAAATATATGATATGGGAATTAAAATTAACAAAAAAAAATAAGAGTACATCGTCAATGTATATTATTATGAATAAAAATTAAACATCAATATATATATATATATATATATATATATATATATATATATATATATATATATATATATATATTNAAATATATATATATATATATATATATATATATATATATATATATATATATATATATATATATATTACTATGAGGAATATAGCTAAATATTGTCAGAAAAACAAGATTAATCTCCTTTGTTATCTTCAGAAAAGCTTTTAACATAGTTACTAGAAATAACCTTTGGGAGAGGTTAGGGTTTCTTATGGGTTAAAAGACACAATAATAAGACTTTACAAAAGGGTCATTGGCAAGTTTAGATATAGTGAGGACATGTTAGAGGAAATCAATTGTAATAGATGGCTTAAGCAAGGATTTCCTCTATCCCTTATTTATATTAACAAGTTAGAGGATTGACTAGAGGGACTAGGTTGTGCAGGCACAACATTGGCAAGATTAGTCATCACACTCCTTTTATATGCAAATGATGTTGCTCTTTGAGCAAGGTGCCCCTCTAACCTTATAAGCAACATAAAATTCTTAAATATTTATGTACTAATTCCATGATATCTAAAAATATAGATAAAGCAAAGGTAATGATCATTAAATCGAAACAAATCATGTATCTTGATTTTGTTTATGATAATAACAACTTGGAAGAAGTCTATTTTTATAAGTATCTTGGAATTGATTTTCATCACAAAGCTTAAATAGAATTATAGTGTTGAAAAAGGAATCAATGGAGGTTAGAAAGCTTGTTTTGATCTTAAGAACAATTGTAAAGTTGTAAAATTTTGGTTTTGGGAAAAAAAAGGTCCTCTTCAACATCCTTGTTACCCCAATAATTCTATATGGTTGTGAGGTTTGGGATTGTAATAAATACATGAAGCCCCTTGTCTTAAAAGATCATTGAAAAATAGGGTAGTAGTGACATTTTATATTATGGAGTATATCTGTTATATTATAGCATAGAAATGAAATCTCCATTTTGAAGATTACATGAAAGCTTTGTAGTCTGAAAACCTTCTTTGTTAATAAATCTAATGTGTTAGGGAATAGGACCCTCTTTTGTAATGGTCTCAATGTGAAGATCCCTCTTTAGAGGAGTTGTTGATATGGTTTCATTTTCGTAGCCTTATTTATTATATTTAAAATATATATATATTATATTTAAAATTTTAAAAATTATTATTAAAAATTTACACATATTTTTTAATCACATTTTAGTTTTATGTAAAATAATATATTTAAAAATTTTAAAATTAATATTAAAATTTACTTGTATGTTTTTTAAGTTGGATTTCAAATATTGTAATGTGCCTAGCATATGTTGACTTCACCTTGGAACTCTATTCGAGTAAATAGCAAAGCATTGATGTTTTCAACCATGAACAACCTTTTAATTGAAATATGTAATTATAAGTTCAAACCAATCAACACAAACTTACATTATTCTAATTACATTCAAGGTTATATGCATTAAGCTTATATGCTTTGCTAAAAAGGAGTTTCAAGGTTATAGATTTGTTTCTTTAACAAACCATATGTTTATGTTGTAGATATGATCATTAATTTGAAAGCTAACCAACTATATGTCTCATTATGTGATATCTGTGAATATGTTAAGAAGTGGATCACTTATCCAAACAAGCCTTGCTTGGTTCTACATGCAGATTAACCTATTATTTATGGGAAAATGGGAAGGTCAGTTCACCTTTCCATTTTAAGCTATTCTAACTTTGGATTTCACAATTATATATTTTGGATACTTGTGTGGTTCCAGTGGTGATTAAGGGAATCATTGTCATTAGATTTTGGAGTGGTTTTGATCCTTTTTTGTAATTGGTATAAAATGAGGACTGATGTATGTAAATTTTCATAGTTGTGGTTAACATTTGTTGAGTCATTAGGGGCAAAGTTAAGAGACTTGGGTTTGTCTATTTTACGGTTTTTTGATGGAACTATGGGAGCACCCTTTACCGTATGGTATTTGCTTATGTAAATGAGATTATAATCTAATATAATTTCGAGCAAATTTTCTATTGGAAAAAAAAAGGTTCATAAACTTACATTATTCTAATTACATTTAAGGTTATATGCAATAATCTTATATGCTTTGCTAAAAAGGAGTTTCAAGGTTATAGATTTGTTTCTTTAACAACCCATATGTTTATGTCGTAGATACGATCATTAATTTGAAAGCTAACCAGCTATATGTCTCATTATGTTGTATTTGTGAATAAGGGCCATAAAGACTTTTTAGCTTAAGAATAAATGGAAAGAAAAATTGTTCACTATGACTACTCCTTCCATTAAAATTTAAAACAAAAATAACATGTTAAAATGTAAATATCAATTTCATTACAATTTATTAAAAAAAATTAGGCAAAATACAACATTTCAAATCAAATGAAACAATATATAATAATAATAATATATTTTTAAGGTCGCGACCAAGCCATACACCAAATTGGTGTATGAGACCCCCTCCGCCCAATGATTTGGCTGGTAAAGTCTACAAAGGTATACATACCCTACCCCCCTCTGGATTTGAACTTGTGATCTCTTAGGAGGAAGCACATGTTATTAACCATTAGGCCCATATTTTAAAACATTCCAATTACAAAATTTTCAAAACAATGATTAACTAAATTCATTCTAAGAAAGAAGCACCATACACAAAACATCCCAATTACAAAATGTTCAAAGCAATGATTAACCAAACTCATTCACCATACACAAAACATCAATTGCATTGTAAAATCTTGAAAGCTTTTACTTCTCCAACATATTAACCCATTTATCATCGAATATATTTGCATAAAAAAATGTTTGTAAGCCTTTGGCATGAGAATTGTATTCCTACACATAAAATGCACAATTGTCACTCAAAAAGAAATGTATAGTTATACTTCTAACTTCACTTAGTTTTTCACTAGGCTTGAAGAAGAATCATGGGGAGATATTGATCTCCTTATTTCTTCACCAAACTCATCTAATATTTGCCATCCATCATCATCGAAGCCTGTATTCAGATCTTGTTGTTTTTATGATTCTACAAAACAATTTGAGCTTTGAGTGTTGAAATATTGTAACTGCAAAGAGTATTATATTTATTATTGAGTTATTATTCATTAGACCAATCCCCTTTTGTGGATTGATCATGTCGGGCATTGCAATTGACCAAATCCCCTTTTGTGGATTGACCAAACCCTAAATATATTGTGCAAATTGAGAAGTCGGCCCCTAGGCTAATTAAAGTAGTTTTAACCACTAAGAAGATAAGTCGGCCCTACCCAGTGAAGAGACACCTTTCCAACGCCTGGCAATTTGTATAAATAAAAGAAGCCAACGCCTCATTAACTTACTCACTCATTCGCTCATCTAGTGCGCAAGTTTGGTAGCTGTAGTTGGGAGAAGAAGGAAGAGAAAGGCGCATTGCTCAGTGTTGGATATTCTCTAGTGTTTTGGTTTATTGTCTTGGCATTGTATTGGTTATCTATATTAAGGAAGTTTTTGATGGGTTTTCTCCCCCCATGAGGGTTTCCTAGGATAAATGTTGTGTATCTTGTGATTGTGTTTCTCTCAGTGATCCTATATATGCTATGGTTATCTAGTAAATTGAAAAGAAACCTATTAATATCGTAAACCTTAACATGGTATCAGAGCTAAGCTGAAGTTCCTCTTCAATAAGAAAATTAGGGTTTTCTATTGAAGAGGAACTTCAGCCTAAAACTCATCAAGGAAGTGCACCCTAGCCTAGCGAACTCTTTGGCAGTCGTAATGCACTTTTTCAATGGATAGAACTTTTGGAAAGTGAAACCCTAGTTTTCACTGGTACTAGAAAACCAGAACCAGTACCAGAAGTACTAGTCCATAATTTCTCTAGTCCAGTGTGAAGGGGCAAAATTTGGATTTTCTGAAATCTAACTGCACCAGGCTACTCATCTCAGCCAAGTGCACCTCCTGGTAAGTTCAAAATTAAATTCTGAGCATTTTCAAATTTTGGTCATTTTCCTAGCTCTAGGTAAATATGTATGCAAGCACTAAGCTTGTTGACAAGCTAGAAAGTGTGGAAAACCTTCGTGCCTAGAAGTATAGGATTTCACTCATTCTTGAATAGAATGGCCTAGCAAGATTCATTAAAGAATATGTACCAGAACCTATTGATGTTGTAGCTAAAGCAAAACACCAAAAGGACACAGTTAGGGCCAAAAGAATCATTGCAGATTCTATTAAAGATCACTTGATTCCTCAAGTGGCTTCAAAAAGACTCCAAAAGAAATTTTGGATGCCCTAACCAAAATGTATGAAGGAAAGAACATCAATCGGAAGATGAATCTAAGAACTCAACTCAAAAGTACAAGGATGCAGAAAGGAGAAATAGTTCAGGAATATTTCTCTAGAATAACACAATTCATGGAACAACTAGAAGCAATTGGTGATACTCTATATGAAGACAAACTCATAATGAGAACCCTTAATGGTCTCACAAGACCTTGGGATGCATTCATCCAAACTATTTGTGCCAGAAAGAAGAAACTACACTTTGACAAACTTTGGGAAGAATGTGTTCAAGAAGAAGCAAGAGTAGCTAACCGAGAAGAAATACTATCAAGAGATGAAGATCAAGCCCTAGTTGTTCATACTAAAGGAGGAAGGAAGAGGTCTTACTTCCAAAAAGAAACTCAGCAACATAAGGAGTCTCACCCCCCAAACAAATTCATACATAAAGAATCCCACCCTCCAAGGAGATTTCAGAAGTTTCAAAAAGGTCAAAGAAGAGAAAAAAAATTATCATCCTACCAATGTTACCATTGTGACAAAATGGGACATATTTCTAAGAATTGTTCAGCTAGAAGAGAAGAATACAAGAAGAGAAATAAGAGGCACCATGCCTATATAGTTGAATATGAAGATCCACCCACAAAGATGATAAAAGAATAGATTGAAGACTATGTCTTAATCTCTGCCCTCTCAGGATCAGTGTCACCTGGTGAGGACACTTGGCTCATAAATAGTGGTGCTTCCAAGCACATGACAGGTCAAAGAAACATTCCCTCTTTCTTTACAGAAAATAAATTTCCCCATAAAGTTACAGTTGGAGACGATTATCGGTACCCTATCAAAGGAGTAGGAGAATCAAATTACAAACTTGATTCAAGGACCCCAATGAAGATGAAGGATGTACTATATGTACCAGGTTTAACAGAGAACTTACTTTCTATCTCAGCTTTAGATCAGAAAGGCTTCAAATTTGATTTCATAGATGGAGAAGTTCTTATGTGGCCCAAAGGAAAAACCATGGAAGAAGCAATTGCTATTGGAAAAGAAGAAGGTAGCTTGTATAAGCTAAAAGGTCACTCAGAAGCAGCCTTGACTCATTCCATTGAGAATCCATGTGAACTTTGGCATAGAAGATTATCTCACATTAACTACAAGGCATTACCATATGTAAGCAAGGCAGTCACTGGTCTACCAAAATTCAAGGTTGACCATGAAGGCGTGTGCAACGAATGTGCACAAGGAAAGAACAACAAGAACCCTTTCCCAAAGAGAGACAACAAAGTAGAAGGAGTCCTAGAGCTCATTCACTCAGATGTATGTGGCCCAATGCCATCAACCTCCGTCAGTGGGTATGTATACTATGTCTTTTATTGATGACTATTCTCGCAAAACCTAGGTTTACTTTTTTAAATTAAAAGATGAAGTGTTTGGTAAATTCAAGGAATTCAAAGCCTTGATAAACAATCTCTCTGAAAGAAAGATCAAGATACTCATGTCAGATAATGGAGGAGAATACACCTCAAAAGAGTTTATAAACTTTTGTAAAGATGTCGGGATCAAGAGGGAGCTCACCACTCCCTACAATCCTCAAGAAAATGGTGTAGCAGAAAGAAAGAACAGAACTATAATGGAAGTAGTGAAGACTATGATCCATAATCAAGATATTCCAATGCACTTATGGGCATAAGCAACAAGAACAACAATGTATGTACAGAACATATTGTCCCATAGTGCACTTGGGTTCAAGACTCCTAAAGAGATGTTCTCCAGAAAGAAGCCAGAAGTAAGCCATCTCAAAATATTTGGTTGTCCCGTATTTGAACACATTCCAAAAGATAAGAGAACCAAGTTGGACCCTTCATGAAAGAAGGGAATATTTGTTGGATACTGTGAGGTTTCCAAGGCCTTCAGAATAAACATACCAGGTTCCCATCATATTGAGGTTAGTAGAGATGTAACCTTTGATGAAGATGCAACACTCAAGAAATCAAGAAGATGCCATCTTGAAGAAGTATATGAAGAAGAATTTGTGGCTCCCGAAGTTACAGAACCGTTAAGGGAAGTCATAACTTCCCCTGATGAGGAGATTCTAGAAGGTCATGACATAATAGAATCTCAAGAACCTCCCCAGATGATGATCTCCCACAAGAGAAAGCCAGCTTGGGCAAGAGAACTTATTCAATATGATGAGAAGTATGGTGCCCCCGAAGGAACCATGAGACAAGTCAAGAAACCCAAGACATTCTCCAGTTATATGGCTTTAATGTGTGATCTCTTAGAAAAGGAACCCACTTTCTTTGAAGAAGCCATTTAGAAGAAAGAATGGGCAGATTCCATGACGGAAGAATACCAATCCATTATAAAGAATGATGTATGGGAAATAGTTCCCAGACCGAAGAGAAAGGATGTGGTATCTTCCAAATGGCTATACAAGATAAAACATGATGTTGCGGGAAGTATTGAGAAATATAAAGCAAGGTTTGTTGCTCATGGCTTTTCTCAAAAGGAAGGCATTGACTATGAAGAGACGTTTGCTCCTATAGACAGATACACTTCAATTAGAACCATCATAGCCCTTGTAGCTAAGATGAAGTGGAAGTTACACCAGATGGACGTGAAAACAACTTTCTTAAATGGTGTCATTGAAGAAAAAGTGTATATAGAACAACCTCAAGGATTTGAAGTAGAAGACATAAAGACTCATGTATGCAGATTGAATAAGGATCTGTACATATTGAAACAAGCTCCTAGATCTTGGTATGGAAGAATTGATAGTTTTCTGACGAGCTTGGGCTTTACTAAGAGTAAAGTAGATTCTAACCTTTACTTCAAGATTATGAATGATGAGCTTGTTATATTGTTGTTGTATGTGGACGACTTATTTCTAACTGGAGAAGAAAAGCTCATCACTGGTTGTAAGAAGAAGCTCGCTGCAAAATTTGAGATGAAAGACCTTGGCCTAATGCACTATTTCTTAGGTCTTGAGGTCTCACAGAGCCGAGAGAAGATATTCCTTAACCAAGGGAAGTATCCAGTTGAAATACTGAAGAGGTTTGATATGTTGGAGTGCAAATCCATGAATGCACCCATGGAAACAAAGTTGAAGCTCTTGGTTGACACTTCGTCGGAATTGATTGATGCTTCGTTGTATAGACAGATCATTGGATCGTTGATGTATATGATGAACACCATGCCAGATATATGTTTTTCTGTGAACACCTTGAGTCAATTTCTGGTAGAGCCTAGATGTGTTCACCTAGTTGTTGCAAAACATGTGATGAGGTACCTTAAGGGTACATTAGATTTTGGTCTCAGTTATAATGGAGATCATGACTTCAGACTAAATGGTTATACCGATTCAGACTGGGTTGGAAGTGTCTCTAACAGAAAGAGCACTTCAGGATGTTGTTTCAGTTTGGGGTCAACCATGATCTCGTGGCAGAGTAGGAAGCAATCAAGTATTGCTATCAGCACGACAGAAGCATAATACATTGTTTCATGTTCCACTAATTGTGAAGCCATATGGCTTTAGAAGTTGTTGACATGTCCATTTGATCTAGATATGGAAGCAACTGTGATTCTATGTAATAACTAGAGTTGCATAAAGATGACAGAGAACCATGTGTTCCAGGACAAGTCAAAACACATAGAAATCTGATATCATTACATCTGTGATATGGTGCAGAGAGGAGCCATAAAGCTCCAGTATGTTAGCACAGATTAACATGTTGCAGATGTGTTGACCAAGCCTCTATCTCGTGTAAAGTTTGAGCACTTTCGAGATAAGCTTGGTGTAGTCCGAAAGGACCTCCCTCGAAAGGGGGAGTAGTGTTGTGATGCCAACCTTGTGCCGAATATTTCCATCTTCGTGTTGATATTGTTGTGATGTCAGCCTCGTGCTGAAGATTTCGAGCTTTGTGCTGATGTTTTTGTGATGCCAGCCTTATGCTGAAGATTTCCAGCTTTGTACTGATGTTGTTGTGATGCCATCCTTGTGCAGAAGATTTCCAGCTTCGTGTTGATGTTGTTGTGATGCCAGCCTCGTGCTGAAGATTTCCAGCTTCATGCTGATGTTGTTGTGATGCCAGCCTCGTGCTGGAGATTTCCAGCTTCGTGCTGATGTTGTTGTGATGCCAACCTCGTGCTGAATATTTACAGCTTTGTGCCGATGTTGTTGAGATGCCTGCTTTGTGTTGAAGATTTATAGCCTAATGTTGATGATGCTCCAGCCTAGTGCTGGTGTTGATGATGCTCCAGCCTTTGTGCTATGATACTGTTGTTATTGATGTTGTATCAGCCTTGTGTTGTTATTGATGATGATGATGTATCAGTGTTATACTAATCCATGTTGATGCATATGATGATGATGCCATTCCAACTCCCTATTGTGGATGATGACATTTATGATGAACAAAAACTTCTGATGATTTATAGATATGCCAGTCAGTGTTCCAGATGTTGTTGATGTTGTTTCCCTCTCTCTCTCCTGATGATGTTGTAGAATACCCTTCTTATTAAGGGGGAGTGTTGAAATATTGTAACTGCAAAGAGTATTCTATTTATTATTGAGTTATTATTCATTAGATCAATCTCCTTTTGTGGATTGATCATGTCGGGCATTGTAATTGACCAAATCCCATTTTGTGGATTGGTCAAACCCTAAATATATTGTGCAAATTGAGAAGTCGGCCCCCAGTCTAATTAAAGTGGTTTTAACCACTAAGAAGACAAGTTGTCCTTGCCCAGTGAAGATACACCTTTCCAACACCTGTTAGTTTGTATAAATAAAGGAAGCCAATGCCTCATTAACTCACTCACTCATTCACTCATCCAGTGTGCAAGTTTGGTAGCTACAGTTGAGAGAAGAAGGAAGAGAGAGGCGCATTGCTCAGTGTTGGATATTCTCTAGTGTTTTGGTTTATTGTCTTGGCATTGTATTGACTATCTATATTAAGGAAGTTTTTGCTGGGTTTTCTCCCCCATGAGGGTTTCCTAGGATAAATGTTGTGTATCTTATGAGTGTGTTTCTCTCAGTGATCCTATCTATGTTATGGTTATCTAGTAAATTAAAAGAAACCTAATAATAGCTTAAACCTTAACATTGGGGACTCAAATTGTGGCATTGTGTATCTATTTCAGCCACAAGTCTTTCCACTCCAGTTGTGAGGTAATACATTCCCTCATTATCAATGCTCTGACACATACTACTATGCAAAGATTCTACACCTTGTGAACCACAACAGTTGCTTCATGTTCTAGACCTTGACATACTAAAATCAACATTCCTACCATGTGCTCTTGAAGAAAAAGATCCAAAAATATTGTCGTTGGAAGATGTTAAATTCCCATCCATATCCTTACATTTGGGAGTTGCAACTAAGTTTATATTTAAATATCCTTTTTCAATTTCAATTATACCTCCACCCATATGATCTTTAACAATTTCACATCTTCGGATCGAATAGGGACTCTCCCTCTACAAAAGGCAACAATTTTTTTTAATCAAAAACCATTATATTGAGACATTTCCACCTATTAAAGACTTTAGCAAGTGTCACACGTGACTCTTAATAGTGAATTTGCATGGGACACAATGGGGGCGACAAAGACACATAGATGAGAGGGAGATGTCGGTGAGGTCTCTAGCACGATTTACTATATTGCTCTCACCTAAATCCCCATTTCCACTCAAAGAATTATTAGGGGGCGTGGGACGGGTCGAGATTACTTTTAAACCTTACCGTGAGATGCATTTTCTATCCTATCCAAATTGCCTATTTTTCTCATGAAGAGATCCCACAACCAATGGTGGTGGAATGTCGTAGTAGTACTTTGCTACTTTGCTTGAAATAATAGATTTCTGTGAATTTCTCGTGAAATACATGCATGGCTACTCATATGGTAGCATCATGGTCCTCTTCAGCTCGAGCTCTATCCATAAAGTTGTGTTTCACCGGGTCCCGACATTGTTAACGTAATTAAGGTCAGTTCCAGGGTTATCATGAGATCTTTTTTGGGTTGATTCACAAAGTTTTTTCTATTTAAACAAGTGACATTATGACGAGTTTTTGGCATTACTTTATAATGATGCATCTATGCTAATCTTACTTCGAAGTAGCAGGAATTGTGCCACAAAAAGCTTGAATGCAGGTGAAATGAGGTATGCCAAATAAAGATTTAAAATTTAGCTTGTTCTTTTCCTTGCATGTCTGCAATTTCAGCTTTCAATTACCGATTTGACATGATCGATTTGGATTAGCCTAGGGAATGAATTTACAACCTTAAAACAAATCTTGCAAATGGGAGCTCAAAATGTTTTTCTCTCTGTAGAGGCATTGGCTTGAATTCTAGTTCTTGTTGCTGGAAAATTGTGATTGGAAAGGATGGAAGTTATATGTAACGTCAATTGGTTTTCTGACCTACAATTCGGCTGTGAGAGGCCACAAATGTCCATGAGAGCTCACAAATTTTCATTAATATTCTTCTTAGCTTTATTTTCTTCTATATTTTGCAATGAGGTGGTGAAATTAGAGCGTTCTTCATTGAATGGAATAAGAATAGGCCTATGAGAAAGCATCAAATACGGTGAATTATTGTGTTATTGATAGTGATTTCTTTGTAGCTACAAGATTTTTTAAGAATTGGTTCAAGATTGTCAATTCTCAAAAATTTGCTTAAGAATTTCTTGAATTGTGTTAGAAAATAGTTATTGACATCCTTACTCGGTCCCAAAAGGAAGACAATTGGAGACTATCAAAGGTACATAGCCGCTCAGGTCAATAACATGAGAGATCAAATCCCAACAGACAACAAAGAAGGCAGAGGACATGTGGATAAGTGATGTGGCTGGTAGTATTGGTTGGTAAGTTTTAGGCAAAAGTTGTTCTATATACATGCCTTTGACATAATTACTAATAATTAAGTTAGTTGAAAGTTGTCATCTATCTACATTAATGATTCATTTATCAAAAGAGTTATGTAATAAAAGGTGTTCTTATTATTAATCAATGATTTATTTATGGAAAATTATATAAAAAAATTATTCTTATTATTAATCAATCATTATTACTTATTTTATATTATTTTATAAAAAAAAATTCAATTTTATAAAAACAATTCACTCGATTATACATTACTTAATCTTTTGTTTGTTTTCATTGTTATCGATTTGTTATCAATTTCACAATATATTTATTACTTTGTCAATTTGTTATCAATTTCTCAATATATTAATTATTTACTTTAATAATTACAATGAAATTCCATATTCATATATAAAAGTTACACAATACAAATTATTAGCTGGCATACCCTTATGGATGAACGTAATTAAAAATTATTAAGTGGCATACCTTGTGGATGAATGTGATTAAATAATTGTTTTTTATAAAGATGCAAATAAAAACATATAATGTTGATTTTTTATTTTTTTTTAAGTTTATCGTTACTATGGCGTACCACATTTTATATAGCCACATTAATACAAATGTAATATCTTGTGTTATGTAATATTCTATGTTTAAAACATAATTGTAAAACATAATTGTATTGCATTTTGTAAAAGTATTAATATTTTAAATATTTTCTATTTTCTATTTTTTTTTATGTTGGATATACAATTTTTTATTTTGTATATTTATTTTTGTTTTTGTAAATTGGAATGTTTTAGATGTTGGTTAAAAAGTCTTCATTTCATTATGTCTAGTATAAAATATTTTTTTTTGTATATTTTTTTATTATCTTGTAAATTGAAACATTGAAATGTTGGTTAAGAAGTTTTTTTCTCATCATATCCTTGTATTGTAAATCTTGTTTTAAAACGAGACATCTTGCAACCCATTGTCTCAAAGGGCCTAAGAAGAATCGAAAGCCTTGAAAATTCACTTGGTGGGTGGGATCAAATGACGATCATCAAGTTATCTCGAAGCCTCTTCAAGCCAACGAAAAAATGTCTCAACCAGATCTTCCTCCTCTGCCAACTCTGTCTTAGAAGTCAGCGAAAGAGGTGTCTTCCCCTCAAATTTCAGATGAGGGGCCTTGATTCATGTCTTCTCCTCAACTATCAACTAGCTAGGTAGATATGACTGATGATGTTGGGGTGTTGGATGAAGAAAAAATAGAAGTTCCAGATCAAGACAATCTAGAAAATCCACGCATCACAAATACCTCAACAAATGCAAATGAAGGTTGGACAGTTGTAAGAAAGAAGAAGACATCACATGCCACATCTCAACCAATGATAACATGAAGTTAGGCCCTCAAGTCAACCAAATTGGCCAGCTCTTCCCCAATAGGTTAATTTAGATGCAGTGTGTCTTCACTTTTATCCTTGGAGTTTTTTTCCGAGTATATTCAGTAAGGTTGTTTTATGTGAAGTTTGAGTATTTGAAACAATCATTAGTAGCTTGTAATAGTGGTTTAATTGAGGCCCTCGATTGGCCTGAATTTTGAAGGACATTGTAACTCCTCAGCGGTTTCGACCGCGCCTTTTTGATAATACAAATTTTCCAGTTCTTGTTAAAAAAAAAAAAAAAGTTTTTCTCTCATCATATTTTTTTTTTTAAATAAAAAAGGTGGAGTACCTGCTATAATATATTTTCTCAAAACTTTGACAAAGTAAACAGCTTCAAAGCTACAGTCACCAAAAAATGCTGCCGGTAACCGGAAACCAGCATTATTGGGAGGCATTTAACAGTTTATACAGTAATATATTCAAGAAAAAGACATATGTCCTGCCCGTAGGAAACCAGGACAGATGCCAGTGTTCCAAAGAAACATATAGCAATTAACACGTAAAAAACAAGAACCTGGAAAACAGGGCAGCCTAGGCACCCGGTGACGTGTCTCTTCCACCAACGCCCGTCGAAATGGCAAAAGTCTGCATGCACATGGGGCACTTGCGCTAAGCTGGGGCCCCAGATAGCACGTCGAGGAGCAAATCTATTCGTTGTCCCATGATGAGAGCCCTGTGTTCCAAGTCCGCGATGTGGCTGCGGAGCTCGAACACCAAGGCCAGGTGTTCATTGCTGAGGAGGGGACCGAGCGTTCCGCCACCCTGGACACTAGGAGGAGCATTCCTCCTATCCTCTTGCTTGCCATTGTCAGTCGTTGCCTTCTCCCCTGTCACCAACTTCTCCAACTACTCAGCATCTATGGCCTGTAGGTCACTTAACCATGGAATTTCTTCCACCACACAACCAGGAAGGTCGTCGACCTTAGGCGGGGCGGAATTCTTGGCCTGCCTGGTGCTTGGCTTCACATTACATATCAGGTCCCCGATTGACAGGTCCTCCTCCACAACACAGCCAGAAAGCCAGTCCACGGGTTCGGTCTCCTTCTTCGCCCTGCTGCAACCAGCGTCTTGCTCGACAGTAGCATTGAACGCCTCTCGTCTCTCAACCCGTGCCTTCTTCCTTAGGATGGAAGAGGCCAGAGCCAAGGCCCGTTCGAGTTCCTCCTCCCTGCGCCGTTGCGCCTTGTGTGCTTCCCAGGCAGAACCTCGACGAGGTGTTCCTCTTCCCCGGACCATTTTCCCAACGCAAATGCCAGTTAAGAGCAGAACATAATTAGAAAAAGACCAATTCGAGAGCGGCTGCGAGTGCCAAGCGCAGGCAGACCGGCTCTTTCTAATGCATAGAAACCACCAGCCCTGGAAGAACTCCCCAGAATACAGATAGAAGGCGGTAATTGACCCTGCTACTGACGCACCAGGRGCCTTCCTTCTTTGCTCGGACTCCAAATSACAAACATAWTYCAACTRTCTGCTCCTCCTACCRTTCATAATAGCCATGAATTCAGCTGCGCATGGGATGTCAATCACCGCGCGAGGGAGGAGTACCTCCTCCAACAGTCTCCTGCTATGGCCGTCCATCCGCGTTAAATGTCGCGCGAGGGTGGCGGTCATCAGCATTTAAACAACGCTGAGTGTGAGTCCAGGTGGCTCATCGGCTCCTCCGCGTGTCACCCCATCCGGGGCTTTTCTCTCATCATATTTAACATAAATCTTTTATTGTATATTTTTCTTTGTTCTTGTAAATTGAAGCATTAAGATGTTAGTCAATAAGATTTTGTTTGTCGAGGTTTATTTGAGATATGGATGTAGGTAAATTCATTGTACTTATACCTTAGGTAAACATTTAATAAAAATTCAATACTCAACTTTCCATCACATTTATCTCACCCTCCTTAAAAATTGGAGCATTGAGATCTTGGTCAAGAAGTCTTTGTCTGTCTAGGTCTATTAGGGGTATGGATGTAGGTGAGTTCATTGTACATATACCTCATGTAAACACCTAATAAAAACTTGGGACCTCTACTTCAATCAACACTCAAATTCTCACCACTTTTTCTCACCTTCTATAGGGCCTTTACTTCAATATTTGTGAAACCTTCCCATGACAATGAACTATTCCTATACCTCTGTTTTTGTAAAACCCTCCCATGTCAGTGAACTATTTGGATTCTTCTTTCTAATCCACACTATAGTGCATTGAAATGATGTATTTAACTTTTTATCTTAAACCTACAAAGATGACAATTTCTATCCTAAACCTAAAGATAAGAGAATGGAATAAACCCTACTTGTTTAGCTAAGTACACAAATAAGATTGAGATGTCTGGTTGACAAGAGAATCAGAGGAAATTTTATAAATCTAGCCATTGCAATTACAACAAGATAATTATTGAAAAAATCCATTTTACCACCACTATGGTATCAGGAAGATTTTCAAAATAGAAATGATGCTACCTTACATCATTATGATGATAAAACTAATGCTAATGAGTACCTTGCATTAAACCCCCATTTGATCTTTTAGTTAAGAATCCATATCCCTGTATAAGTGGTTTCAAGTTTGAGTTTCGAGTTCTAAAGAGGAAAATGAAGTGATAATGTGTGTCATGGTGTTTGTTCTCAAGAGGACCAAAACTAACATAATTGTATTGCTAAATTGGCATTGTACTAGAAATTATACTTGTGTTGTACATTGATTTATTTTTTTAAAACCCATTGCTTAATAGGTCCATCACTTTTCTTACCTTCATAAATGACATTGCATTAGGTTTAATGAGATGCAAGAAGTTTACAACAAAAAACTTTGTAATTAACTCCATAGCTTAGCATAAAAATATATCTTCCAAATTCAAATTTGCAAGACCACAAAGTTTACAGAACTTTATTTTACCCGATAAAGAATCAATTGTTTTAGCTAGTAGTAATGGTGAGAACATATCAAGAGTTGGTAAGAAAAAATAGACTTGAATGGAAATTTAGAAGTATGCCATGTTCAAAGTATTAAAAACCCTTGATGAAAACCCTAAAAAATCATGTGGATATTTAAAATGGCCTAGAACATGGATGCCTTGTTAGTTTCTTAGCTCCTCGTTCATCTGAGTCAATTTTGATTAACCATGACTCCATGTATTTTTATGGAAGTAGAAATTGTAATTACTAGTCCAGGACGTCCTTAAAAGCAACCCAAATATGTATCAGTTCTAAACCAATTTTCCTTACATCTTGATCCTATTATTCTACCAACAAGAATTTCACCTGCCTATGAGCTTAAAGAGAAGATGCATGTGGAGATATGGCGATTTCCTTTATCAAGTCCATAGAGATCCTCTATTCACTATGCTTTGACTTCTCCATGATGTTATCATAAATTGAGAGAAGGGGAGAAACACAAGTAAAATTCTGAGGCATTGAAAAATGGGCATGTAGCCCCTAATCTGTGATAGGGGATGGCCATCATTTTCCCCAAATAAAGAAAATACAAAGCTTCCATTGAAATCCATCAAATCTTGACACTCATAGTAACAATTGGAGTAGTAATTTTGTAGGGACTCGCAGAGTGAAAATTGAGTTCAGGTGAAAGGAATCAACACATGAGTGTTGTTGATAGGAACCATATTGGTGGTAAGGCACTCTAGAGATAGATGATGTTGTTGATAGAGGCAAGGATGATGCAATAGGTTGAAGGTAGGAAACAATGACAAGAATAATGATGAAGGTAAGAATGTGCCACGTGGTAATAAAAACACTTAGCATTTACCATCATCGATATTGCCCTTAAGTAGATTTATAGGCAGATTGGTTCAAGAACCCTCAAGGCTATGTCCACCATAATGAAATGCCATGAATAATAATAAGTGAATTAGATTTAGGTATTTAATATATTTTTGTCCATAATATCATGATTTGCAATGGTTTCTTCATTATTTAAAATAAAATAATTTTTTTATTTAATAAACATTTTTAAAAAGTATGTTTTGCAATAATTATTAATAAATATTTTACACATTTAATTTAATAAGTTAAATTAGTGGTAACTCAATTGGTTGAGAAGAAAGTTGTTATCCTTTTATACTATAATTATATATTTTTAATTATTAATCTGCAAAAAGTTAGGGATTATAGCAATGAGGGTTCATTTATCAACTATTAATTTGTTAATTGACCAAATTTTTTTAATGTTTTTCATAGTTTAACATTACAAAGCAAATTATATTATTATTTTCAAATATTTAAATTGATTTATATCTTTTATGATTAGATAGTAATTTGAAGGTCTTATTGCATAGGGACAGATGTTTTATTGGAATCTGGAACTTTATTTAATGTGAATCTTCTGTAATCTGATCGGGATCAGAATAACCTTAATGCAATAAGCCATAATGACGATGGCCTTATTGGGATCGTGAACTTTATTTAATGTGATAAATCATACTTTGACATAATCTGATCGAGATCAGAATMACTGTAAAGAAAACATCATTTCTATGACATTAGTATCTTGGTATGTGAGAAAATATATGTATCATATATTTTTATTTTTTTTATGTTTAATTATATTTATAATCTTTTATTATATTTGTATTTTTTCAAGTTGAATATATATATATATATATATATATATATATATATATATATATATAAATTATTTTTTTTTTCAAATTTAATTATATTTAATTTTTTCATATCTAATTATATTTAATTTTTCCATATTAATTATAATTAGTGTTTAACTAATTCATAATTTTAAAAATGATGATTATGAATTCACTTTGACAATAACCATATCAATTAAAAATGAAACATGGACTTCCCAATAATACATGTAAAAAAATAAAAATATATATATATATATAATAATCAATCTTCGATTTATGTCGTCGTTTTCACCAAGAGTATTATTAGTCCCTGCCTCCAGCATAGACTATAACAATCGACATATTTTTTTTTTTGTGAATAAAAAAAAAGAGCCTTGTATTAATATCAACCAAAAACTATACAGAGACAAGTGTCACCCACCTGTGCCACCACAAGAGGGAAACCAACACAAGTGGTCTACTGATGTTCAAGCATTGCCATGTTCATCTATGCTTTTGCACCAAAATTACAATTGACACCAAAATTGCAGTGAGACTATGTGAGCAAAATATACTGATTAGATAATGTCATTTTCGGCTAAAGCAAACTATAAGCAGAGCTATCATGGCAGAGACTATGTAAATATGGTAGGAAAATAAAACAAGGTTGTTATAGATCACTAGACCAACGATTCTGCAACTAGTATTGAATAGAAAAAAGCTGAACCTGGAAACATTAATCTATGGTTGGGTCAGGTTGACCATGAATGTTGTAAGATGGGACGAATCGTTGGCTGCAGGTCGGGCATTTGGAATGCGTCGATGCATTCGAGAGCACCTCAAAAAGGATATCCATCCTTTGGCTAAGAATTTGCTGAGAGTGCTCCTAGTCTGCCTGCCTCTGTCTAATTTCGAAGAGGATGTTGAAGTGCTCCTCCACGAGGTGATTGTCGAAGTGTTGAGCCTGGTCGTCTTCCTCTTTGCCTGTTGCGTTGTCGTCTTCTAGAGTAGTGGTTAAGGGAGGGATCTCCTCCTCTACTTGGCAGCTACCATCCCCATAATAGGGATCTCCTGGTTTAATAATGGGAGGGGCTATGAGGTTGGAGGGAAGAGTTGTGCGTGCATCCAGGGGTGGCGCCTCCTCTTTAACTTTGCAAAGCGGCTAGAGGGACAGGGGGTAATGGGCAGTGGAGGATTTTGCTTCCAATTTTACCGGAGAAATTCCATGGAGGAGAGCCAAATTCAATCTCTTGGTGGAGTGGAACAGATTGGAAAAGTGGGGGATGAGCGCCCTTTGAGAGGGGGTGAGCCTGTTGTTTCTGGAGAGGGCACCACAGTTTCGGGCACCCCTCTTAGATTTACCACACTCCTGAGGCATGCTGGAGGGGAGGTGATAGTGGAGGAGGGGGAAGATGGAGGCAAGGGAGAGGTGCAACAGGTGAGGGAGGGAGATGGAGAAGCCTTGGGCGGAGATGGAGCTAAGGTAATCAGGGAGGATGTCGTTGGTACGAATGGAGAGGTCACAACACGAAGAAACCTGAAAATTGCAGTGGGAGCCGAGGAGCGCAACCAGGAGGGTGTAGCAAATGGGAAGAAAAATCAAGAAGGGCTCCCGATATAAGAGTTGTTTGCCACTCTGAACGCCATTGAAAGGTGAAGTGACCCCTGCAACCACCATTGATGCATGAGGAGACCTCTGCGTCTGCCTAGTACACTTTGCCTGGCTAGTTCGCTCACCCGAGTGCCTGGACAGGCGCATTACCATAAAGTCTCTCATGGTGTGAGCCATGGAGGAGTGAATGCCTAGGGGTTGGTAGTCGGGGTTAATAACTCCCCCAGCTGCTCTGTGCCAGTTGTGCGCACACTTTCTCCAGGTGGCAACCCATCCAGGTGTATAGCAATCGACATATCAATCTTGTGGTTGACTATAAATTTTTTGTGGTTTTCCTTAAGTTTAACTCTATGGTGTTAAATTTGTGTATTTTTTTTTAAATATTTAAAACAACTTAAATATTTTTTTCATTAACAAGACCTTAACATAAGATCAATGACCATTATTTTAATTACAAAGATTACATGCTAAACCTTATCAGGCTGATATAATCGTTGAAAAACAATCTCAAAAAATGTATATGCCCATAGAATCAAATGGATGGGATCTTAACTCGAGATCACTGGCGGTTATGTACATACAACATTTATATACCAAAACTTAACGGGCAGCTGCAAATTGATGACAATAAATCTCATAATTGTATATGCCATCAAATCACCTGGACGAGATGTTAAGTTAAAATTGTTTGGTGGTTATTTAAATACAAGTTTACATATCAAAAGAATTATGAGATATTCACATTTAATACAAAGATATGTTAATATCGCTAAAATTAACTATCACTAAAATTAACCTCTACAATTTACTTATCAAGATCAACAATCAGTTATAAGTCAATGGCAAACCAAATCTTAACATTATATATGCCCTCCCCCGGATGGGGTGACACGTAGCCCCAGGGAGGCCACACAACCCCCCCACGAAACTTGCCATAAATATGGCCGACCGCCACCCCAATGCCTATTCTTGGATAGAGGATGGCCATAAAAGTTTGCAAAGGAAGGGAGGATAGCTCCCCCGCTCCAGATTAATGGAGGCCTCAATGATTAATTGCATAATGGTGACGTTGGTACGGGTGGTAGCAAAGCGGTCATATCCACCCCTTGGTTAACTATCCAGCTTGGCCATGGCATTCACCACTTCGCCTCAGTGCTCTATCTCCTTACTCTGCTCGAGAATTTGGTTTTGGTCCAATCGGTTCTCTCTCGCTGCATACATAGTTTTCTTCGCCCTCCAGGCTCCACCATGCCGAGAGAGAGAAAGAGAATCCCAAGTGAGGTCATGCTTGGTATAGTCGTGCAATAAGACAAAGATGCCTGCACAATTTGGAGAGGGCTATGTCCATCGCCCAGACTCAACGAATTGTGCGGCCACATACACCTCCAATGGCCTTCATGGAGGAGGAATTCTCGGAGGAACCAATTCAGGTTCCACCAGAGTCCCTCCTCTACACGGTCCTGGATGCCCATATCTGCCCCAACACTAGTGTTGTTGTTACAGGAACAACGACGACCATGGATGGTGCCACTTGCATTGTTCAGGAGGAATCCCCCACCATTGAGCCTCCACCGCTGAACCCAGTTGAGGATTGCGATCAGAATCCACCCAGCTTCTTCAGCCTAGAGCAGTTGGAGCTTATTTTTTATATCAGAGGTTATATGACAGAGCAACTCCATCGACACACCCTCATCAACAGTCGCATCAACATGATGTTCGACGCATTTTCGAATGCACCAACCAAGCAGAGGTGCCTGACCTACACACAACCCTACGTGCTCAAGTTCAGTGATGGAATCCTTCACAGTGGCTCTCCGGATGACAGGTTCCATTGTTCTCACATCCCCTCTAATGTTTAATTCTGCATAGTTCTCTGAGCATCACTGGCACGCTGATGGAGCTTCTTTTCTTATCAACCTGGTATGGTACTCAGTTCATTTTTTGCCTAGTTTTAATTTTTAGAGTTTGTTAGTATGTCTAGTTTACCCAGACAGTTTTGTCAGCACTACCAATTGCCTCCTGCTATGGTTTCCAACAAATTGGCAGGGCAAGTGGCGACTACCCTTTTTGGTCGAAAGCATAATAGGCGGCCACCTGTTTTAGTTTCCACTAGCTTGGCGGAACAGGTGGCACGCCAGTGACACTTATTAGTTTTGTACAGTGACAACGTATTAATAAGGAATTACCCTTTTTTATTTAAAAAAAAAACATTATATATGCCCTCTCGATTTCCATAGTTTAACTATTAGTTTAAATATAATTTCACACACCAAATCTTGTAGTAAAATTCAGTGATATTTTAAAAACCAGTACAATTAATGTTGGTGTTTTTTTAATGTTTTTCCCACCGTATTTGTAAACCCAAAGAATCGTGGTATATTTCACAGCTTCTCAACTTATTAACAACATTCCCCGAAACTTAAGGTGAATATATTATGCACGTTAATGTTAGTTACCCATGAGAATATGGATGTTTATTAAGTATAGAATTATATATCAATTCAAGCCCATCATATTTCGTTTCCGACATTTGTGTTAGGATATTTAGACACTTAGGAGTTAGTTAAGATCTATTTGGTCTAATGTGTCGTTAGGTAAAAGTGTGTTTCTTAGTGTGTTTCTTTAGTATGCATTTGTAGTTAGGAAATTTGATGGCCACGATATGTTCCCGACATAGAGTGATCTGACTATTCATATTCTCCTCGATCTTAACAACCATTGATCCATGGCTTAGCACCCGATTGATCCATGATCTCTATTTAAAGAGAATGGATGGCCATTTGTTGATGATTGATTGTGAGAAACTCTATTGTAAAATCTATCTGTAATATTTTTCTTTTGCATTAATAAACTGCTCCAAGAAGCCGCGTTGGCTGGGGTCGTGGATGTTTCCCCGTAGGGGTTTTACCATGTCAAAATATTGGTGTGTTGATCTTTGATCTGGTTGTGTGAGTGGTTACTGAAGGTGTCCGTCATCTATTGGAATACTTGTGTTGTCGAACATGGCATCAATAATCTAGTGTCAATAAGAAAGTAGGAATCCATCTCATAATCCTTGTACGTTATGTTGATGACCTTATCTTTATTGGTAGTGACTCAAAACTTTTAAACCATGTGAAAACCAACCTTAAGAAGAAATTTGAAATGACAGACTTAGGCTTTTTGCACTATTTCCTTGGCCTCCAAGTTTTGCAAACCAATGAAGGAATTTTTCTTTCCCAGTCTAACTATGCTTGTGGCCTTCTTCGTCGCTTTCACATGGACGATTGTAAACCAACCCCTTCTCCCTTCCATTTTGGAGTCAAGCTAGCTACCATTTGTACTTCTCCCGAAGTTGATGCCACCTTGTACCGTCAATTAGTTGGTAGCCTCTTATACTTGACTCATACCCGTCCTGATATTTCCTTTGTTGTTGGTCTTGTTGCTCGGTATATGCAAACACCCCATGAAAGCCATTGGAAAGTAGCTAAAAGGATACTTCAATATGTTCGGGGTAAAGTTCAGTTCGAGATACATTACAGTTCAAGGGGGACTCCTTTATTGGTTGGTTTCACTAATTCATATTGGGATGGCGACCCTGATGATCAAAAGTCTACTGCAGGTTATGTTTTTAGCCTTGGTTCAAGACCTATCACTTGGGCCTGTAAGAAACAACAAGCTATTGCACTTTCTTCAACAGAAGTAGAGTATCGAGCAATGATAAATGTAGGCCAGGAAGCCTTGTGACTTTGAAATCTCCTTTCGGAGTTTGGATTCCAGTAACAACATCCGACCATCGTTTGGTGCGACAATCAGAGTGCCATTAAGCTTGCCAAAGACCTAGTTCAACATCAGTGCAACAAACACATCGAGCTACAGATGCACTTCATCAGAAAGCTCATTCATGATCAAGTTATTGAAGTGCTCTTTTTCCCTACAGAAGATCAAGTTGTAGACATTTTCACAAAGTCTCTTACAAAAGCGAAGTTTTCCAAACTTCGATCTATGTTAGGAGTTCAAGAAGTTGTCATTAAGGGGGGATAGGCTCTAATGACTCCTTCCATCTCCTATTGTGTCACTATTGTAAATCCTTCAATCCTATCCCAAGTTGTTCTTAAGGGGGGATATTAGGATATTTAGACACTTAGGAGTTAGTTAAGATCTACTTGGTCTAATGTGTCGTTAGGTAAAAGTGTGTTTCTTAGTGTGTTTCTTTAGTATGCATTTGTAGTTAGGAAATATGATGGTCACGATATGTTCCTGACATAGAGTGATCCGACGATTCATATTCTCCTCGATTTTAACGACCATTGATCTGTGGCTTAACACCCGATTGATCCATGATCTATATTTAAAGAGCACGGAGGGTCATTTGCCGACGATCGATTGTGAGAAACTCTATTGTAAAATCTCTATGTAATCTTGTTCTTTTGCATTAATAAACTGCTCCAAGTGGCCGCGTTGGCTGGGGTCGTGGATGTTTCCCCATAGGAGTTTTACCACGTCAAAATATCGTTGTGTTGATCTTTGATCTGGTTATGTAAGCGATTACTGAAGGTGTTTGTCCTCTATTGGAATACCTGTGTTGTCGAACAATCTGGCTCATTGCTATTGCTCATTTTTAGATTAACCTGCTTCGCAGGGACTAAACTTGCAACACTTGTTTATTATGGATTTATCAAAAGTTTAAGGTTTTTCAACATAAGACTCAATAGTATTATAGCATTATAAAAATATACTACTTAATAATTCAACATGCCACTTGTAGAAATTGAATAACAATTACTCCTCCCCACCACTTAAGTTAAACCCAATTAACATATTACCACCACAATGACAAAGAATTTTTAATATATTTTATGTAAATATTTTTAAAATATACACATGATATATTATAATCTTTTTATATTGATTAATAACTATTAATAAGATGCTCTATTATTAGTATAATATGTGATTAGTTAGAAATGAAGTTAATTTTTTTTATTAAAATGAATTATATATATAAATATTATAATCGATAATTATAATAAAATAATATATATTTGTTTGTTGAGTTTGAATTTTTAATAATTTTAATGACTTTAAATTTTTAATGATACTTGTAAATTTAAATAAATAAAATAAAAAATAAACTAACATTAAGAAATTTAAAGTCATAACAATTATTAATTAGTTCATGTTTTGTTTTTTCGATGGTTTATGATATAGTAGTGGTTAAGACGTGCTGTCACTAATGTAATTAATACCTTCCTCATAACTCGACCGTAAAACAATATTATTTCATAATTAATAAATACAAATTTATGCGCAAGATGTCTACTTACCATTTTCAAGTGTTGTGGCGACATCACAATAAACTCTAGTTAATCAACGCATTTTGCGTTGAAATATTCATTTGAATGCAGAAGTTTCGTAGAAGAAGAAGATGCCAGACCAAGACCAAGGCAGATGAGTTGTTTCAGAATGCGTCCCATTGGAAAT
This sequence comes from Picea engelmannii, assembly GCA_009831015.1. Taxonomy (NCBI): domain Eukaryota; kingdom Viridiplantae; phylum Streptophyta; class Pinopsida; order Pinales; family Pinaceae; genus Picea; species Picea engelmannii. Next base: position 589,760 of record ML781996.1, read on the forward strand.
CCCAAGAGGGTCTAAAGGTTTCTACTGAAGAGATTCGAAGGGGAGCAACCTGGCCCATTTTACACGGCAAATACTGAAGTTTTTTCTGGCATTCTGATCGAACAACTGCGTAATAATAATTCCTAGCCTGGGAATTTAAGAGTCTCTGAGATATGGCGGATGATAACGTGGTCTCCCGCTACGTTAAACTAACGAAGGAAGGCGAATCGCCTCTCGAGGAAATCCGCCCTGGAGAGCTTAATCAGCCCGTGCAGGTTCCCCAGGTTGGTTCTCTGCTTAACCTATTTATTCAACCTTTGAGTCATTTATGCTTCCGTCTGCGATCTTAAAGCTCGGCAATATTCAGAACTAGAGGAAGAAATTTTGAATTTATCTATAACGAAGATGTTTCGATCCAGACAAAGGCGTTCTTTGCCCGTTGTAAAAGATTTGGTATTAATGAATGGTTAGGATTGGATATGGTTCATTTGGAAATGGTATTTTCTTCCTTTGCGTTATTAAGGGGGCGAAGTCCATTGGCCTATGGTTAATTGTAAGTTGGGGTGACAAGGACACCGATGATCAAATATTGTAGCCTGCCATTCTCTAATTTGGTGCCAGTCAATAAATAAATTTAGGACCTAGGTAAAAATATCTGCCGTAAGAAATTGTTTCAAAGCCTAGCTTTCTGCGGATATTGCGGCGCCTGTTGATACTACCCGAGCTTAGATTGCCAATGAAGTTATGCTTTATGTCTAAAACACCAGAAAAGTGAACTTGTCCCCATTTTGTTGGCGCCCGCCAACCATTGGACCAAGCCCATCATGGCAATTACAAGGGAGGGTGGGCATTCATGACTTCAAGACTACACCCATCCCACGGTGGGCACAAACGAATTCTGTCATATGGGTTGCAGAGTTACCCTTAATTGCCATAATTTAGGTAGTTGAGTCTATTGGTGTTAGTGGGAGACATTGAAAGGCTGCATTGGCTGAAAGTATGCCATTACAAAATATTGTTAGTTTATGGGTTATAGAGTTTTCCTTAATTGCTATACTTTAGGTAGTTGAGTCTAGTGATGTTAGCGAGAGACATTGAAAGGTTGCATTGGCTGAAAGTATGCCATTCGGTTGAATTCCATAAAGTATCATTAGGCTTTTGCTGCCAGGTGAAATTGCGTGAAAATCTGCAGATAGTCATTAATGTCGTTACTTATTTGCAGGCCAAGTGTGACCTTCTATCCTCTTATGATGGGGCTATTTGCTGGGCAGTTTTTTCAGAATACATATGCTTATGCTTGAAGTGGGTGACAACCTTTCTTTTCTGCTCCCTCATCCCAATTTTCTGCTCTCTCATCCCCATTTTGCAGTTGACAACAAGTGCTTTGTGAGTCTTGATCTTGTCACTTCAATTGAGGCAGACGGGCCGAATGTTTATAGCATTGTAATTTTTGTGCTTCAGCAGTGCTTGTACTGAAACTTCTTATCATTTAAGGCTGATTTTCGTTGTTGTGATTTGTTTCAAAAAAGAACAGTCAAGGCTGATGGCATTTGGAGGATGCATTCCAAACATTTTAGAATTTCACACTTCTTTCATTAGTGGATTTGTTTGTTGGATTAAGCCTAGGTCTATATTTTTTGTTCTTGTAGAGTTTATTTCTTTTCTCTAATGTGTACTGTCCGGATAAAATATTTGTTACAAAATTCAAATCGATGTAAAACAAATTGTCTGCGACTTATATGTAATTTGAGATATATTTGGGTGTTATAGTGTATTATTAATTCACCCGTTTGGTTGGGATTATTTGAATTTAATATGTCATCTGTACGTTTCAACTTTCTGAGAATAAATGATATTTTAAGCTTTTAGAATGTTTCTATTCGTCTATTGTTTTTGTTGATGTTGCAATCTTCTAAAAGCTAAAATGCTGCTTTTGTTTTCAACCAGTTGGTTGTACATACATGTCGGGAGTGTGGTCAGCCCCTTCCTGAAAGCTACGAGCCACCTGCAGATGAGCCTTGGACTACTGGCATATGTGGTTGTGCTGAAGATCGTGAAAGCTGTAAGTGTTTTTTTCTTCATGCCCTTGAGAGTATGTTATATCTATTTTTTCAGTTGTATGCGGTCTATTTCAATTCCTCTGTTTTAGTTGCTTTTTGGAGGGTAATGTTGCCTTCATTTTAGGACTTATTTTCTGTTTTTCTATTTTCCATAACTGCAGTGAGAATGTGTATTTTTAGGATCCTTGGTAGATAGTCACCTTTTTGGATGCACTATTTCAGAGTGGTGTATTTATGCAATCCTTGTAGCTCTATGTAATTGGCTTCAGCACTCGTGTAGCAAATGCTTGATTCTGAGTATTTGTCCAAGTCTGCATACTATTATTTAAATTTTTTATTCAGAATCTAAATTATTATAAAGAGCTTGCCTGCTAAGGATTTTTGACAAAGATGTAATGGAACCTTTAGGCTGTGATCTACTAAGATGCTCAAAGTTGCCTCAAACAGGCCAATATGTTAGAGTAAGCTAATTTAACTAATGTGGGGTGGGGCATTTCCCTTTTGTGGGGGGACTCTTGGACATTCTCCCCCAAAAAAGGGGTATGTCAAGATGCACCCCTACAGATTTTGCCTAACAGCCTCAAAAAAAAAAAAAACACACACACACACACACAAAAGATCAAAACTCTAAAGCCACTAAGACAAAACAATATAAAAAGCCTAATGCATTTGCCCATTTATCATTATCAATGTGAATTATTTATTTCATGCTTTCATTGTTCATTCTTTCATTGTTCATGCTTGTGACTTGTCATTGTTTTTCAGATATTTAAATTTTTATCATTTTAGGATTTCGGACAGGGTCCCCGACATATGTTTCCCCATTTCAGCATCCCCCCATCCCAGAAATTTGGTGGAACATTGCTATTTTTACTTTTCAAGTGGGATGGGCGGTGGTGGTCAAAGTTGGAAAATTGGAAGATATTCAATGCTGTGTAATGTATTAATCTGTCAATAAAAGGTTTGATCACTCATTTTGTGGTCAAGAAATTGTAAATATATTTCAGAAAATGCAATAGAGTGTCAATTTCTTTTGAAGACCCTTAGGGAAAAGGACTTTAACATGGCAATAGTTAGGTGAAAAAAGAAGGCTTGATCTCAATTCTTACAATTGTACATATCAAACACTCAAATCCTTATTAAAGGGGTCATGTCTCAGCAACTGAAGTCAGTTGTGTGTCAGAATACGCTCCAAGGTTCAATTCCACTGTGCACATGAATAAGTGGTTGGGGCCTGGTGCATGTCATGGGAAAGTAACCCCATGTTATGGTAGCTTAGCTGAATGAAAGTACTTCTGTTTGCCCCTTGAGGATTGTTTCACTTGTGTAAGCATGTTGCTTGTGGTGCCCTACCTCTTCGATCCAATGGTACTGCTTCGCTTGACTTTAAAAGGAAGCACTTTCAAAAATAAAAACTCTCAAATCCTGGCTTATGGGTTAGATATTTAGTAATCTCAGTAGTAGGGTGGCTGGTCCTTCATTTATTTTGAAAACAATTTATCGGCACAACTATTATCTTTAATAAAAAACACTTTATTATTGTAGAATATTGGGTGAATGAATATTTAGGTCATAGGTTGTGTTGAGCTCTCAACAGTCCCATACAAAAGTATGTGTCCCCTAAATTGTTTTTTCCTAAAATCCTTGGGATCCTGCTTTTGTTGTTCATAAAATCATTGATGCCTAGAATTTGTTGGTTGTTTCTATCACTTTTGCTAAAGCCTTTGATTAACCAAGTGAATAGAATCACCCTTCAAACTTGGTGGCTTGTCTTGTGTTTTGACCAAACAGAAGATTGACATTGGGCTATTTGTATCAGAGTACTTTTTGTGAAGATATCCTTCAAATTTGTTTGCATGATGAGTGAGGGTGTCAATGGGTATGAATTTGATTTCCCCTCGTTTCAAATATAAGATCGAAATGAGAAGATTAACAAGTCATTGGGCTTTTCTTTGGAGAGGATGTCTTTGGATCATCGAAAGAAAACTATTAGAGTATCATTGTTGGGGCTTTATTTGCAAAGGTAATTGTTCAAACCAGAAAACCCAATGATCGATGATCCAATAACCTTATCATTCAACCATCATCTTTCAAAAGGGCGTTGATGACCTAGATAGTCAACATGTCGACCCACAAGTAATGAGTGTAGTGGGCCTCTTTGCCTTTCGAATGTTAGTGTCATTGACACCCTCCTATCAAAGCTTTATGGTTGAAAAACCATCAATTCAAAAAGAGGCTGATCACTCACTTAGAAATAACCAAAAGGATGCGGGAGATGTTGAATGAGGCCGATGGGTCAATGACCTAGTCATTGGGTCATCAACCCTAATTTTTGAAAAGTTATGTAGTACAAAATAGAGCTAATGGTTGTACCTCTTGCACAGGTCAATACCAAGGGGTAATGCGAATGTGGTGGGTCCCTTTCGCCATTCGAAAATCCCTACCATCAGCATCATTCCATCAGATCTTTATGATTAGAAGTCATTCAATAATTCTTTGGTCCTGGATGAAATAATGTTGAAACCTTTGATGCTTTGGTTACTGGTATATCACTCTTTTGAAAGGTTTTAGAGTTTTTAGAGAATATTTATCGAAAGACTTCCCACAAAGAAGTTTCAAAGGAATCATTCATCAACAAGGGATCGATTGTTATTGTCCTTAAGTTATCAGAGCATTTGACAAGTTTGATAGTTTTTTTCTTGCTTCTCGATGAAAGGGCATCAATGTCTCTATGCTTGGGTGTATTCTTATCTACCTCAAAAATGTTAATGTCGTTGGAATCTCCTAATCAAAACGGTTCCCTAAGGCATATTCCATTAGCCATTGGGACCTTTGCGACTTTCAAATGAATAGCTTCATTGTACATTCTTCGAGAGAATAAAGTGAGCAATGAATAAATTCAAAGGTTTCAAGGGACCTTTCGCACTTGTGTCTTATTGAAGATAGGGGAATTCAAATATTTTTAAAAACATTTATATTTCCATTTGAGCACTTAAGTGTTTGCATCACAGGCCTTTTGTAGTCAACAAGTTTTTGCCCTTTGTCATCTTGAATCTATTTAGTTAATATTCGTGTAGAGGTGAATGTTTCACCTATACTCTTTTGGGAAGTTAGACCAATCAGATCAATATTGTTAGCATCCCAGATCCCAAGCAAGCGTTGTCTCTACCGGCTTGGGCATTCGACTTTGAATCATAATAGAGGTAAGTGATTTCCCCGTTCATGCCTTTTGCTTTGAATAGAAACGTTCAAATGTAAATTGTGAAACCTCCATCATAGCTTTTAGTGTCAATGCTCGTAACATTTGAATTCTATTTTATGCATGGTTTGGTTTAGCAGAGTGTTCCCCTTCTCTTGTTCTCCTTTCAAATGGATTCTTGTTAAAATGACCCTATATGGTTCAAATTGATGCACAATTTCTTTGTGCCTTAGTTTCCCTCACCGTGTAGCTTTCAAAAGGTCTAGTTTCCCTCACCGTGTAGCTTTCAAAAGGTCTAGTTGGTACTAAGCTGGTGGCCTTTAACCTTGCACAATCGAAGTCCCTCCATTTGGGGTTTACCTTGGAGTCATCATTCTAAAAGATTTTTGGGAAGAGATGTTTTGGAGTTGCATTGCAAAATTTCATAATGAACTAGAACAAGAGATCCCTAGTGAATTGACTCAAGTGTTTCTTGTATTATTCCGAGGGGCAACAAGAATCAAGTGATTTGAATGATTGGGTTTGAGATTCTTTAACCCACTACCCTATTTAATGTTTCCTTTGTTTTATGAAATCATTCAAATTTTGGTTCTAATTGGTGTGCATTCGAGGTTGTACTTCGATTCATTGTTTTATTGACAAAATTCTTGTGATTGAATTTATATGTGCCTTGATTTTTCATTTTTCACATTCATTTTGTATGAATTTAGGGATATTAAGGAGACTTATGCTATTTTGTAGGATTATTGGTTCCTTTTAATCCCATGGGTTCCTTGCAAGATCCAAGGTTTACAAGGCATTCTTTTGAGACTAACCCTACTAATAAACTGGATTCTTGGCCTATGTTTGAAAAGATTCCCATGGTGCCCAAGAAGGCAAGGAAATCTAAATGAACTAGCTTGGATGCCAAATCCAAATCCAAATCCAAAGAGGGTACCTCTGTCAAGGAATATCTAACCACTAGCTAGGTAAAGTAGTGCATAAACACGCATGATTATCATAGGATTTTGAAAGGATGGTGGGAAGAACGCAGAACTTTTAGGACAAACCAAACAATGATGTATTCCATCAATAACTTGACTCTGGTTAGGAATGTAGTAGTCCTCTTAAGTAGATTGTATGGAGATAAGGATTGAATTCACATAAAAGAAGCTTGGATCCTGTTGTTGCACCAAATTCTTATGAAAGGCATAGTTTGCAATTGGGTTGCTATTGTCTCATATGACATTCACATACCTTAAACAAAGCTATACAATGAGTCCTTTTGCAACCTGAGGGTACCAAACCTGAATTCTGTGTCTTCCTCTTTGTTGAATATGGTGTGTGTAGCATACCCATTGCTAGGAATAGGCTAGACTTGGACTAACGAATGCCCTCTTGTTCATCTGTACTGCAGAAATCTCTTAAGGAATAAGTATGCTCCACATTATATGAGGATTTGTGACAACTTATTGGCTCAATTGTACGAATTAATCTTTGATAAAAATTATCCTTTGTTCTTGAATGAGGCTTTGAAAATACTAAAGACTAGTACATGGACAAAGACATCAATTATATCAAAATATATGATGCCACTAAAGCTCCCCACACCTTGCCTAAACTTGTTCTAGTTAGGCTCACACTGAGGGAGAATGCATATCAAACCATCCGATTTGGATCCAATGAAGAATTGCTCCAAAAGAAAAAGAAAGGTGGTCCCATGTATCCCATTTGTATAGGGGTAGATGGCTTGTCCAATGCTATGTTTGCATTGTAGGAGGCTAAGGAGATAGACAAATACATGCTTAAGGAGGAGCATTTCAAGATCCATGATCCCCTCAAAAGAAGTGTCATGAAGAATAACACAAAAGGAGAGTTCCAAGTTTTGAACCAACCCTGGAGAAAAGGAAATCAACCGAAGTTGAAAAAGCAATAAAACTGTCCTCAAGCACTATTCATGATGAGGCTATGGCTATAGATAAGAATAAGGCTTCCACCACCCAATCAAGCCAAACAAACTTACTATCTGAACAAGTTGAAGCCACCCACACCAAGGATAAAGATGTTAATATTATGGTGTAG
>ML781996.1:612972-631783 GCA_009831015.1 Picea engelmannii
TGGGTGGCGGTTAATGTCATTTATGCCATGGCCTAGTGCAAATCCACCTGTGGCCTCTAGTCTACGTGTCACCCCATCCGGGGCGATATGGTAAGATTATTACAATGAATATACACCAAGTATAAATATACTCTAAGGGGCATCTCTATGAAGAGTTGTGCCTTTTCATTGAAGGGTTTTAACCTTTTATTATTAATATAATTTTATTTTTCTCCAAGGAAAACATTGTAGGGAAACCTAAGGGATGCTTCCCCACATTTGTGGATGGCATCCCTAGTGAAAATGTTGGCGTAGACTAGTGCACCTGAGCCAAGGGGTTTGAATCAGGCCCCTTTATTAGCACAAAGCTAGCCAAATTCCCAACAAAATTGGTGACAATTAGTTGAGCCAACCCCTTGGGCTTGTTATCGCAGGATTTGTACTTGTGCAAATCCCTCCACAAGATCCTCAAATCTTGCATAATTATGGAAGAACCTACCATTGTCATCTAAGTAGGGACTTCCTTCGTTTTAGTGATGGGAGAGGTCCACCACAAGGGAAGCTTCCTTGGTGACCTCAAGGAATCAAATAGGAAGCTTAGTAGCCAAGCCTACTACCCCTTATCTTGATCATTGAATGATTAGTCTAGGTCAAGGAAAGAGAAGAGGTATGAAGATGATTTGGTTCCTGCCCAGAACAAGAACACTTTGCAGCATATATATAACAAATTCTAAGCTAAAGTATGCAACAATGACCTCTTTTAGACACTAGACAAGTTAGATTGCTATGGTTGTTGCAAATTGTAGGAGCAAACCAGTCTTATAACAACAATAAGTAATTTGTAACAACAACAAATAAGTGCTCAAAAATTCCACAATTGACCATGAAAATTAAACATACAATCAATAGAACACTATCCAATTGTTAGAGGCAATTTTTGAATGAGTTAAACTACCCTCTTATGAGTGTCTGCAACAATTTGGTGTAGATTTAAATGGTTGTAGCAGACTTTTATAACAACAACAAGAAATATAATGAGTTTTCTAGGGTTAGTGTTAGTACAATTAGTAGAATGCTTGAGAGTTTTGAGAGAGAGAGTTTATCAATCAATTCACCAAGAGAGTTGCTTCAAGATTAGTGCCTTTCTAGGCTTATGGAGTCTTCCAATGCAACCAATCTTGAAGGTTGCCCTACTTGAAACCAAGAGGCAGGATCTAAACCTTGAGGTGCAATCACATTTGGGCCTTAGGTCTTAGATCTTGAGGAGAAGGACTTATACGGTGCAAGCACATTTGGGCCTAAAAACAATTTCTCCCTTCTTGTAGCTTCAACTAGGTCAACGATCAATTATATAGGGATAAAATCCTAAAGTGCTAGCACTTTAGGGATTTAAGTTTCTACCCCTAGCAGAGACAATTAACCAATTGTAGACAAATATAACCTTGTGAGAGGAAGAAGCACTTATGTTCCTCTCTTGGGGTTTCAATAAACAAGACTTCTTGCAACAAAATAACAATTTCACCATAAACATTAATAGCGTGAACAAGAATTGCATAAATTTAGTTACTTCATACAAGAAACCAAGAGAATGTAACCCTAATTGTAGAAATATCCATCCAAAATCAGCAAAACCATCCATTAAAGATTCTTTCCAAGCCAAGCACATGAGAGAGAAAGAGCCAATAACCCTTAAGGGCCGAAAATTTCAAATGTAGCACCCACAAAGGTGAGTGAAAGATGATTCAAAAATGAAATGAGTGCTAGCATTTATATATGAGGCCTAACACCTCACTTTTGTCCACAAACATAACATAACAATGTTTTAAGTGGGGTCGACCCCTCATTTAACATTTACAAGATACAAAATGTGCAAAATAAATCAAAATAACCCACACATGTGAGACATCAAGCCTCCTTAGGCAAGGATGGGGCCTCCAAAGGCCACATGGCTTCAATCCAGAGTGGAGTGAGGGAAAGTGATGTCTCTCCCCACTCAAAATCATGCCAACCATTGTCAAAACCCTAGGAATCCTCCAAACCCTAGCTCTATCAAACCCTAGAAGATGATGTCATCATCAATCTAGGCCCAACGTCTAGGATTTGAGTGTTGCGTCCGGGATCTTGGGAGTTGCATCTCGTCTCTACCATGTCTCTAACTGTCTGATGTTGTATGTCCATGATCTGGGTGGGGAATAAGCTCTAGGGTACTTTGCCCAGCCTATGGGCTTCCATCCCATTTGTGTGCCATCATGACTGAATCTACTCAAACCAAGACCATATGTCCATCATTCATGGATTTAAGGGTGTGAAGGATAATGTTTGAGGGTGATGATTCATCAGATGACCCACTTCTCTCCATCACACATGCCAAAGTCCTGCAAATAAAGGCACACTGTCCTGGGTACAAACCCATGGCATCCCTCAAAGAACCATGTCAGGGCCATCCAAGACAAATCAAAGCATAAAACATGGTTAGCCAAAGTTCATGAGAAACATCAGTCCTTAAATCATTGAAAGTAAGTTATAACTTAAGATATAATCCATGTAAAACAATTCACCTCAATATCCCCTTCAAGGATCACACCATCCTCGGAGCCCATGTGAGTTGACAAGTTTAAGTATGGAAGGGCCTTCATCCAACCCTATTAGGTATGCCACCTAGATAGGAAATAAAATAACCCAGGTAGAGGGATAGGTCTCGAGAGTGACAGGGAATTTAAAAACCCTTCAAGAGTAAGTGATAGTGATATGGATTTAGGGCTTAATTCATGGCTCATGGTGTCATTAAATCCATTTCTATGAGCACCTTTGTGGAGGGTGCACTTACTCTTGAGTTACCTCATATTTACGTGCTATTTTTTCCAAACCCGTTTAGCAGCCATCTTTCTAGTCCTTTTATAAGGTTTTTATCTTTAGCATTGCTATTTGGGACCGGGGTGAGCACTTAAAGAGTAGAGCTCAAGTTTGGACTGGCTTTTGTTATTCCTTTCGTGCTATCATTATTTTCTTTCTTTAGCATCATTTTCTTATTCTTTTAATAGCAGTTGCAATCAACCTTTGGACCTTCAACCCCTCTTCTCATGAGAGAATGGACCATGACCCATTGTCAAAGTTTAGTACGCTATGAGAGGCTCTAGGATGCAAAGTGTTAAGTATGTCTGGGAACAAAACATTACCCTTGTGAACCCCCCCCCCAATAGTACCCATTCTCCCTCAACGATGACAACACGTGACTAAGGCATAGAAGTTGGCCACCAAGGTGAAACAAGGCAACTGACACAATTTTTGAGACTAGTGATCCATTATCCAACCTCAACCAAACATCCTCATCCACATGCCCAACAAATTAAGCACAACACTGTGCATAAAATGACTAACATACCTCATGGTGACGATGGATTAACATATCCCATACACTAGGTTTCTTGGATGTGATGAGCCTTGGTTGAGATGTAGTTGTGAAGATGAATGAGGGGGGGGTTGTTGGGCTGCTATCTGTGGACATGTTGATCATCATCATGGAAGAGATCATGTTCTCCATTGCGGGCCACAAGACATGATCTCCTCTAGTTACCCCTAGGCATGGTGGGGGGAAATAGGGCTTATTAATATAATGTCGTTGTTATTACTATAATTTATATTCATTACAAAAAACGTCAAGTGGAAGATGACTTGAGGATCACATTACCATGTATCAAAGACATAACATCATGAATCACAAAGGTCCATAGGAGAAAGCATAGAAGGGTTTCCTTCACCCCTCCAAATTTAATTGGGGGGTGGTTGACTCAATAAAATATTTGAAATGGTGTGTACACTATTACATGCCCATGTGGAAAAGATTATATCGATGACACTAGACGTTTGTTACAAGCAAGGTTGGAGGAGCATAGTATAGATATTGTTCACTGTTGTGTGGATAAATCAACCTCTTCATAAGTATTCTTGTAACACAAATCACCATATATGTATTGAAGATGCAAGGATAATTGCAAGGAACTACGCAAAAATACGAACCAGGGAAGCCCCAAAGATTGAAAACCACACTAAAATTTTGAATAGGGATGATGATATTAAGTTAAGTGAAACATGGAGGCTGATAGTAAGCAAGATCAAGAGTAACATAATCATTGTTATTTTTTTAATAGAGTTTCTATAGTTTCAGTTTTGAAATGGATTGGTGTACAGACCAACCATTCCATCAAGTGAAGCAATTGTATTTTTTCACAACAACGAGGTGTATAAATATGGAGGATCTCCATTATCATTATCATTCCACTTTGTTTGAGTGATAATTGGTTTGCACTTGATGGACAATGTCTTTGCTATTTGAAATGCTAGATTTAAAAAATAAAATAAAATAAACATTAGTTTTCAAAATTTATGATATATGTTCCTTGCAAAAGAATGAACACCATTAAGTTAATCTTTAAAGTGATGAATGAAGCATTGTATCGATGGTATGGATTTAGTTAATTTATGGGGACTAGAATAGACAACATTTTTTGTACCATAGAGTTGCATGGGTTATAACATTGGACATGCAACCAATGTCGTCAAAGAACACACACCAACAAGCACACCATGACATTAATGCCAGTTGTACCATTGGAATCCACATGTCATGTTGATACTATGACACATGGCATACAAGGGGCGACACCCCCTATTCAAGTACGATGTACATCCAACTGTTGGAACCCTTGCATCTTCATGTATACTATGGACAAAATTGATCCTCAATGGTATTAATTATATCTATTATTAAATATGCATCATTGATAAACTTTATACTCGTAAATGCCATATTCTTCCATGATATACATACATTATTTGGTGTTAAAGCCTTGGCATATTGAACAAGAAAAGAATCTTGAATTTGTGGCATCATGATACGTAGACACACATATGAGGGTTCAACAAAGAGGATGACAAAAAGGAAGACCCCTTTAGATTGAATAATACTAGATAGTAGCTTGCCATGATAATCACATTGAACAAAAATGAGAAATGAACATTATGGGAGATTAAGGTAACTCAATATCATGATGAGCATTCAACCCCCACCAACTAAAATGAATTAACAAAATATCCAAGAGATATATGGAAGGCATGATTCATCTCTTGTTTAGGGCTCTTTCATAATCAAGTAGCATTATTGGTCATGGCTAACTCTTATGCATTTGATTGGGGGGATTCTTGTATGTGTCAAGTAGTGGTGTTGTATCTCTTCCAAGTGGGTTGGGATTTTCTCCCTACCTTGCATCTATAGTGTTCCCCTTAACAATTTTGAAGATTCCAACTTTCAAGGTTGGTTCCTTGGTACTCCTTTTTTAGTCTTTATTTGTTGTAGTACCTTGAAGGTTATCTCTCTCCTTAATGTACATGTATGTTCTCTCTATATTCGGTTTCAACCCTTTGTTATATTTGATTATGGTCAATATTATGGACCTTAATCCAACTTCCTCGTTGCTCTCTGGTTTATTTCACATCCTTAAGTTTCTTCCCATTATTCATTTTTTGTTCTCGTCTTGTTGAAAATAAGTCATCCTACCTCAAGCTCCCCAATCCATGACATTAAAGGAAAAAAAATATTTTCTATGGACGAGCCCCTTCAAGGAGAGCTTCATGGTTGAAGAGGGCAAATAAGCAATTCATTGATTGTGTGAGGTTTATCCTAGAGAAAATGTTGGAAAATCTCTAGGGTTGGGAGAGGGAGGGTGAAAGGGCTCTGAGGGAAGAGACCCTCTTTCAATTGGCCAATGTATCATTCCCTACACCTCTATAAGGAAATGTTGGATGATGGTAACCACATACAAAAAATCTTGGTTACTAGAGCTTCTAGCAAATAAAATTTCAAGAAGCCCAATAATGTCACATAACTTGCATTGTTAGCTTGGTAAAAAACAAACTAGGAAAGGAGGTTAAAGAAGATACTAAAAAAGAAGAAATATACATTAAAGTTAGATAATTTGTTTGAATTTCTCACCCAAATCTTTAAACAAGTTGACCAAAATGTAGAAGACATAGAGTAGTTGAAATTGAAGATGGAGGGATTCCCATGGATGGATGATTACAAAGGAAAAAAGAATCATCTTGGCATTGGAAAATGTGACAATGGAAGCAAGGAGAAAGGCTTCATCTAGATTGAAAAGTAGATTCTTTACAACCAAGGTTTCAATTTTTGTTATAGAAAAGCCTATATATGATCACTTATAGGCTCAAGTAAGTGAACCTCGTAGTTTTCTAGAACCATTAGCATATCATTTCTCAATCCATATAGTCTTCATTATAGAAACACAAGACTACAAAAGGCTAGTAGAAGCAATGGAGTTCATATGGAAAAATAAGATAAACATGTATAGAAGGATGCCTTTTGTATTGTCGTAATAATATAGTAAGCATAGTTGGAATAGGGTCTACCCAGTGGGAGCTACTTCATATGTATTTAGATTAAAGTTATTTATGAACATGACTCACTCAGGGGCAAGGTATCGATCGAGAAAGATGATAACGTTGGCTAAGTTTCGGTTGATAAAATTGAAATATTAGGCCTAAACCATTGAGTATGTATCAAAAAAAAAAATTCAAAAACCAATTTATCACGCAATTGGCCTAAACATCTTATTTTAAATTTTTTTTATCATTAATATAAAACCTTCTTTTAATTACCAAAATAAAACTATATGCATACCTTGTTGCAACATAGATTCTTCTACAATATCAATAGAACTTATTCCCAAACCCTTTACAGATCTTGTTAACATGCCTCCACCTAGGTTGATAATGAGCCCCCCAATTTTGGCTTTGCTCCCAAGTTCCCCTTAGCCACCCTATCAAAATATAACTTTAATTGGTTCTTCCCCTTTGGGATCTTATTACATGGGTAAGTACATTATTGGAGTCTAAGTTAAGTTATTTTCATTATCTTCATAACTTTAACTTCAATTTTTCCTTCCATTTAACTTCCTTGTTGAATTTCCCTTCCACATGGCTCAAATACTTTCACTTAGAATTGATATATCTTTTTGGACTTCCATTTCAATATTCCAACCTTTATCTTCAAAAAAGCATGGTTTCTAATATTTCAAATCCTCTAGTAAATAAACTTTGGAATTAGTCACAAGATATAAGAGAAACATGACTTGCTTGATTTGGTACTATGGTACATTGTTTTCAATTTTGAAAATCCTACCATGATGAGACTATCGTTTATTTTAGAAGTGTTTAAATCTGTAAGGGGAAGACAAAAATATTTAACAAGTTAAAAGGAGCATTGTTGTCCTCCATAAACTAGAGCCTTCAACTCTTTCATTCAAAGATTCTAGAAACCTTTCCTTGCAGATGATTTCACTATATTTTCTTTTCCAGGTTTCCTAATACCATTTTAAAGGAGGGGAGATCAAATTCCAAGTTATTCTAGCACCCATAGCTTTGTTAATGGGTTATATTCTCAATCCCAAGTTCGACATTTGCAAGCTTCAATTGTAACCTTGTTCTAGGAGGCCAAGGGGATTTTTTTTCCTCTCATCCCATATCCCACTTTGTGCCAAAAATGCTATGCAGAGCCTTTCAAGTTCCTTTAAGATTGTCATGTGAGCTGTCAATATTGAAAAGCAATAAATTGGTAGTGCTGATTTTATGGAGTTAATCATAATTTTTATAGAATACACATTTATCCATCTAGATATCGATTTTTCCAACCGCTTCAACTTTCTATCACCGAGTTCTAGTATATATATCTAGTGGGCTTCAAACTCAAAGAAAGTTCCCAAATAATAAAAATAAATACCCAATTGCTCTAATTGGAACCCCAATATTTTTTATATCCTTCTAAGTTGTCTATTCATAACATTAATTCCTAATATTTTACATATATTGCTAGTTGCCTCAACATTTGAGGTTGAGGAAGATTTCCAACCTCCATCTGATTATGTTTTATTATATTGTGGAAGAGGCACCCCCTAACAACAATATGTCGCCCCCTAACAACAATATGTCGTCTATAGACTGTGAATAGTTTATGCCTTAATGCCCCTTACCATTTCAATGTGTAGAAAGTTCCCCAAAAACATTTCCCCTTCTTGGGCCCTTCCATAGGCCCCTTTCATCATTATGTGATTATATGGAAAAAGTAGGCATCATGTATAATCCTTGTGGTTGCCACAAAAAAAATTGCAAGTCTATTGTTTACTAAGAGATTTATCCCTGGAGCACCATTGCAACCACTAACCCACGATATACACTATTTTAGAAACCAATTTTTATCATGAGATTTTGCACGAACTCATGGTTTATCCTATTAAAAGCACTTTCCATGTACACCTTAATTACCATGGTCCTTATTTTATCTTTGATTTTACTATGCAAGGTTCCTTGCATTGTCACTATGCTCCCATAAGATTTCTTTCCTAGGATGAAACCTCCTTGTTCTTTTGAAATTAGCATTTTGCTATCTTTCTTAATCTTTCAACCACTATCTCTGTTATTATTAAGCAATATTATGAAGTGAGATGATCCTAAACCTAGAGAAGGATGAATGATTCTTCTCCTTAAGAATTAAAGCCAAAAAATACATATTAATAGCTTCTTCTAACCTTTTGTTGATTCTTATTTATTCAATATAATCTCACAACTCTACTTTATTGGTGTCTCCATGTAAAATTTGAATTGGAATTTCATTTGTGCTAGTCTATATTTGCTCAGAGAAGTTTTGCTTCTATTTCTTACAATGCTTCTAGCCAATCAAATAGTGTGTCGTGTTCTTCTTATACAATCCTTAACATTTCTTCATGCAATGCTAACTTGTCAATATTTAGTTCTACATAGAGACTTGTTAGAATGAATATGAGTTGTTTGCTTTATTTTCTTGAAACAATCATCGATCCTTGTTTCATCTTCCTAAGAAATGTCAAGAATATTATTTTGCAACCTATGAGCATTAGCAATCCTATGGAAAAATTATTGTTGTGGTCCCTAAATTTTAGTCACATGTTCTTGCATTTCAATATCTACCAGGAGTCTTCTTTGTCCTAGGTTTGGAAACATTTTACATTATAGTCCTCTTCATGTTGGATAGGTTCCATGCATATACCATACCTTTCAATTCCCATATAGGTTTCTTGCAGCTTTTCTTTTCAATAGTTACTCTTTTCTCGTGGGTATGGAATATTGTCTTTTACCAAGTCTTAATGCCCTCCTTGAGCCTCTTTATATTGGGCCTTATTTATCTAAGGATAAGCCAAATCCTCAACAAGGAACTATCTAAGATTTTTTGACCAATTCTTCAAAACCTTCAAAACTTATCCATGCTAGATAATACTTATGTTGAAGTTACACCTAACATCAACATGGCCCAATGTGCCTAGAATTGTGGTAGTGGTAAAATTAAAATTCAAGTGGTAATATTTAATAAAGCATGAGTCAAACATGTAGTAATAGTAGTGATAGCGTAAGCACATGTTAGTTATCATGCCATGCATGGGTCAAACATTTCTAGCATGTTTGAATTGAGATAAGCTAGCATAATGTCAGTTATGATTTTTGGGAGTTCATTAACTTTCACATCTTTGTGTTAATGTCATAATAGTATTTTATATTTTGATGGGTGTACCATCCAAGTAACTTGATGTAGCTATAAATATATAGGACGAATGCAAAAGTGTGGTGAGGTGTGAAGCCCCTCTATTTTTATTTTTGTGTGCTTTGTGGGTTTTCTCTCTCTTGAGCCCATCACATGTGTTTTATATGTTTGTGCTAATACTCTTATTCTCATATAAAAATTTCTCAACTTAAATATTGTTTATCCCCAATATTGGGGTCTACTGATCCATATAAATGTAGGCCTATGCTCTAAAGTTGCATTAGGACATTAGTAGAAAAATACAATTGAAAGGTTTTATTAAGGAATGATTCTTGATCATTTATAACTTTTTTCAAGGAGACACGATCTAGGGTTCACATGACTTCAAGCATCTAACCCTGCAACAACCAGGTGATCTCTTCGACAACAAGCACAGACACCATAAAGGACATAATGACTAAGTGGATCCAGATGGGGGGGGCGGGGGGCGGTGCAAACCCCCTCTTACCAGAATGTGGCCTCAAATGTAACTATAGGAACCAAATCCAGGAAACCGCCATTTGATCTACCACCATCTCCGCGATCAAATCCTTCAAGATGAGAAGAGCTCTGGCAAGGATATAGAGGTGGAAGTAGAGACGTCTCATCCAAAGGAAACTCACACTTGGGTATCCTTGAAATGCATCCCCCAAGCAACTAAAGCACCAAGGTATGTGATCAACTCCACTAGATTCAAGGAGCACACTCAGTTCATGAGGGGCCATGCCCTAATCGATAAATTTTTAGGCTTATAGCCCTCTTAAAGAGATCTCACGTACTGGATCAAAACGTGGTGGAACCCAAAAGGGGATTATGAACTTCAGCTCAGCTCGAAAGGCTTCTTCAAGATCATTTTCTACAATCTTGAAGAGAAGGACCAAGTCTTTGAAAATGACCCATATTTCTTCAATTCCACAGGGCTATATCTTCACTTCTGGATAGATCGCTTATGCCTAGAAAAAGAGGATTTCTCTTTTAAACCAGTCTGGATCCACCTCTACTCTCTTCCCTAGGAGTTTTGTCTTGAAGAAATCCTAATGGGTATAGGCAATACCCTGGGTAGATATGTGAAATCCTTAGAAGCAAAAAAACAAAGGAGATATACTTCATATGCCCAGATTTTCGTGTACATGAATATCTCCAAAGCTTTTCCAGGCTCGGTCACCATGGAATATCAAGATGAAGATTGGCTTAAAACTATAGATTATGAACATATACCCTTTTTCTCCAGGAAATTTCATGAGCATGGGCTTCTCTTTCACGATTTCCCCCTCAATTCCCTAGTGCGACCAGTAATGGAAGACCCAGTCAAGGTTTTGGTAAGACGATTCCCACAAGTAACTCCTTTGATGCTTTAAGCCATCTACCAGATGCATAGGAAGTGTAAAATCCCCATAAATCAAGCAACCAATGCATTGATAAAGGCAAATCCAAATAATATCCAAACCCATTCTTAGAGAAAATCATCACCCCCAATTCTCCTATTCAGATGGATGTAGAAAAGGCCCAGAAGAGGGTGGGGGGGGATAAGGTAATGAACATGGATGAACGAGACCTCGCTGACATAGATCTAGAAAAATTGGAGGATGCATTCAACAAAAAGGAACTGCAATCTATACCAGTAGAGAAACTTCAAAAATTCCACAAAGTCTTCATATATTCCACAACAGCTGCCACTTCTAGGTCGGGTATAAGTTCAGATCTAGGTCTAGAACCCAGAAGAATGCCTAAAGAGGGAAAGCGGCAGGGGCATAAATCAACACAAAAAACTAATAAAATAGGTAGTCCACTTTATGATCAACTCAGGACAGATCCAATGTCTCATCGAGGGATTCTTCGCTCCCCCTCCTAACTCCTCACGATGAAGATCATTACATGGAATGTAAGAGGTCTAAATGGAAGATCCAAACAGAGGATTCTTTGTAATTGCATAATGACATAGGATACATATATTATTTTTCTATAGGAAACCAAATGTGTAGGTGACGCAGTAACAAAGGTCTTTAGAAGGTGTTGAAGGCATTGTAATTTTATATACAATGACTCTAATGGTGCAGAAGGAGGATTGGCGATCCTCTAGAAAACTGACACTGTAATTTTTTATTAACCATTATCTACAACTAGCACACTGTCAATGCATTATCATGCCATTGGTTCCAACAAGGCAGGTGTACTCACAAATGCTTATGGACCCCAAAATAATCAAGAATTTTTTTTATTCTTGAACAGTCTCTCCTACCTTAGTAGACTGATAGGACAAAAGCGTTGGATTTTAGGAGGAGATTTTAACATCATCCTCACACTTGAATAAGAGAGAGGGGGTTCAAGGCGGCTTGAATAGGACAATGGTAAGTTTTGAGATCACATTGATCATCTTAATTTAATTGATATAGAATCCAGGAATGGCACCTTCACTTAGTCTAACAAATGATCTGGAGTCCAACAAATCGATTGTAGACTTGTTCAATTTCTCATTTCAGAGACCCTGGCGTTTGAGGGACCCTCAATTGAATCAATCATCCTCCCAAATTCGGGTTCTGATCATTGGCCAGTGCAACTTTGGATTGATACAATAGCCACGCCCAAATATAAGCCATTTTGATTTGAAGTTTTTTGTCTAAATCATCCTAACTTGCTAGAGCTCTTTCAAACCTGGTGGGCGAATGCATAAATCTCACATGGCTCACTAATGTACAAATTGCAAAAAATATTGAAGAAATTCAAGAAGCAACTTCAAGATTGGGACAAGAACGTTTTTGGAAATATGTTTTAGGCGCAGATGACTTTGGAACAATGTCTAGAAGAAATCCAACAGGAATCCATTTTTCAGGACCACTCGGACACTTTACGTCAGGAAGTGGAACTGCTTAGAAAACAACTCGAGGAACAACATAAGAAGGAGGAAATATTATGGATACATAAATCCAGAGTGCAATGGCTCAAGGAATGGGAAAATAACACACAAAATTTTCACCACTCCATGGTGCACATATGATGCATTATTCATATCACAAAGCTAGAAGATGAACAGGGAAATCCAATTCTGGACCATGATGGATTAGAATATGAGATGGTAAACTACTATAAGGAATTTATATCAGATTCATCCATTAATTGAAAACCACCTATCAACAGAGTAATCCAACACATACCATCCCTCATTATGCCCGAGCAAAATCAAGCCCTAATGAGGCCAATTATGCTTGAAGAGGTGGATCAATCCATCAAGGAAATGCCCCTGGGAAAGGCACCAAGACTAGATGGCTTCACAACAGACTTCTTCCACTATTGTTGGTTGATGATAAGGGAAGAGGTATGGCAACTTGTGGAGGAATCCAAGACTTCAGGGAAAGTGCTCTCAACCCTTAATGCCACTTTTCTCACCCTAATTCCAAAGGAAGAACGAGTCACTCATCTGATGTAGTTCCGAACTATTGCGCTTTTCAATTTAATTTACAAGATAATTACTAAATTCATTGCTCTTCAACTAAAATCCATCCTCCCTTTCATCATCTCCAAGGAGCAGTCGAGTTATGTTGAGGGGAACCAAATCATGGACAACATATCTTGGTCCACAAAGTGATCCACTTGCTTAAATCCACCTGTACCCCAGGTATTCTCATTAAGCTTGATCTATCCAAGGCATTTGATTGCCTCAGTTGGCAGTACATGTATTCCCTTCTTTCAACTTTTGGTTTTAGCATGGATTGGATCCAATGGATAATGAAACTCACTTCTTCTACTTTCTTTTCTATTCTTCTTAATGGTGTACCCTCCCAACCTTTCTCTCTGTCCATAGGAATCCATCAAGGAGACCCCCTCTCCGATTTTCTCTTTTTCATCATGGAAGAAGGCTTGGGACGTTGTATCACAACTTGTATAGAGGAGGGCTCTCTTCAGGGTCTCCCTTTACATGGCATGCAACACGTTGCTTCCCATAGCCAATTTTTGGATGACACCATGTTGATGAACACTCCTACTGCATAGGAAGCCATCAAACTCAATTCTATCATCTCAAACTTTAGTGAAGCCTCTGGAACAACCTTTAATTTGGATAAATCTCACCTCTTCTTTTTCAACACTCCTCTTGTAGTCCAACAACACATTTCTCGACTTTTGGGTATACCTAGGAGCTCCCTTCCATTCAACTACCTGGGAATTCCCTTATCTGACTCGGTTGCATGAAACATATATTGGGATTCCCTACTTCTCTCCCTTTCCAATCATTTGAATTCATGGACTTTCATATCCCTCAATCTTTCCGCTAGACTGGTTCTTATCAAATCAATCCTCCAAGCCATCCCTACCTACCTCTTCTCGGCCCTGGATGATCTGCAAAGGGTTAATAAAACCATATGAAATTTTTAGTGAAAATTTCTTTGGAATGGTCATGATCCAGGAAAAAAATGGGTTCTTGTTAGCTGGGAAAAAGTTTGCAAGCCAAAGTCTATTGGGGGACTTGGACTCAGGGACCCCGGGAGGCTGAATAACATTATGGGCGCTAAAATATGGTGGAGTTGGCTCAAGTATCCAATTGAATTATGGGATACATTTTGGAAGTGAAAATACACCCCCATAATAAATGAGGCACAACTTATTAGATTCAATGATCAGATTCATGGTTCAAATATTTGGAATGTAGCATGGAGAAATTGCCTCTCATCCAGGAGCATGCATTCTAGGAAATATGGAATGGACAGAACGCTCTATTTTGGATAGACTCATGGAAAAAAATTCTTCCATTGCACTCCTTGGACAACATGCACCCCATCCCGAACCACATGCAACAGTTGGAGCCCCCCAAGGTAAAGGAACTTTAGTTAAATATTTCACATCCTCCTCCTTGGAAGACCTAGAAAACTCTTCCTCATGACCTCAACATCCCTGTTGATTGTGACTTACGACCTTGGCATACCATCGCTGCCCAGAGAAAGATTCACATTAGGGAAGGACCATATATTCTTCGTTGGGGACACTCCCCCTTGGGTACTTTCACAATTAAAGAAGCTTACATCCTCCAAGCAAATTTCCATATCCAACCAAAAGAGAACATCTAGCACATTATTTGGAGAACAAGATTTTGGCCGAAGGTCTCCACTTTCCTCTGGCTCATGGTTCAAAATAGAATCCTTACCTGGGATAATCTTAGAAAATGAGGATTCATTGGACCCTTGATTTGTCATCTCTATCAGCAACACGAAGATTCAATGGAGCATATATTCAATCAATGATCCATTTGTGGGGAGATCTAGGATCAGGCTTCTAAGATTATGAGGAAGACCAACATGCCAAGAGACAGTATCATAAGAACCATAGAGAACCGGGGAACTATTGCCTTCAAGAACCCCATTTTAAACAGGATATGGCAGCTTCTAACGAGATTCATAGTCTGGCATATCTGGAAGGAACGAAACAAACGTATCTTTCACTTCCAGACCTCTCCCCCATCCCACATCTGGTCAAATATTTATGGAAATGTACAGAAAACCATATGTGTCCAACATTAGACCCAATAATACCTCTCATGTGATCCCGTAGAAAACCTCATCCTCTCAAACTGGAAGTTGAACTTATAATGTACTCCCCCTAGTAGCACCCTACATCCCAACTATTAGAATATTGTGCTCGTTTAAACATAGACAATGCTACACCATTTTCACCCAACCATAGGCACAAAGCCACCCCCAATCACAACAACCTTTAACAAAAGAATTATTTTGAGAAGCCACACCATAACCAACAAATGACCAAGAGAGCGCACCTTCTCCAAGGGTAGGGCATAAGAGAAAGTACCAGAAAGATTGAACAAGAGAAAACCATATAACTACAACTATTGCTCCTCCTCCTCCAAATGTGCACATTGTTTCTGGTTTCCTGAGTGAAAAAATGATCCAAGACGTCCTCTATTTATAGTGGTTCTAGTCACCAGTCTGGACTGACTTGTCTTCCTGGAGGATAATATCTTAATATTATATATTATGTTGAGCCGACATGTCTTCTAGGGTTTTCACACATTTGTTTAGGGTTTCTCTTTCTTCCAGAATATTATATTCCAGTCAAAGGTTACATATGGAGGTTAACACCTCTCGCATCTACCAAAACATCAACACTTCCTCTTAGCTTGATGTTCCCTTCTGGTATTCATAGCCTTGCTCACTATGCCATGATCCTCTAATCATGGTTACACAAACCATGCTATTGGTAGCATCATTACGTCACACATGGCTACACCCATGTGGACCTGTCAATCTCATCTAAGGGGCACAAATCGCTAGAGAGCACTAGAGCTACACCTTGTAGTGTGTGTCACCATCATTGTCATGGGCTACACCTGCATGACGTGCTCACCCATGGCTACACCCATGTCATGAGCATCATCATTATCCATCCATATCACATGGAATAAGACCTACATGGTCTTGCATACCGGTAGCATCATCATATATCATCACTATCAACATCATCTGGCATCAAAACATATCATCGTACTTGTTCTTGGTATTCTTCTGTCATAGACAATATCACAATATCCATGAGCCTCATTTAATTATATTGATGATCCATCTCCACCACCATGTGTCTAGCACCTCAAGTCATTCTTGTCCCATGACAAGAATCATGACCTCATCGAAGCCACATTCACCTCATAGTTGATCCTCTCATAGGATCACTCCATGAATGCATTTAGCTTGATGATATCAAACACATGTGTCTAGCACCTTGGGTCGTTCTTGTCCCATGACAAGAATTATGACCACATCAGAGCCAAAAACGCCTCATGGTGATCCTCTCATAAGATCACTCTGTGAATGCATTTAGCTCGATGTTATCGTACACATGGAATTGCACCTCGATTCTTCAGTCTGTCGAATACTACGTCGGGGCACATCTACTCTATATGTAGATGTTCCCTATCTCCCCTAGTCTGCAGTCCAGATCTTATGGAGATATATTCAACTTGATGCTTATTGGGGCTAATCACCTACTCGTGAGAGTTTCAAGGCCCGATGAAATTCACACATAGGAGATCTAGCAACAACTCGAATCTTCAGTCTGTCGAAGATTACATCTAGGCCTACTCCCACATGATCAAGGCCATATGATCAATCTTGGAATATAGGCATGATTTTGCAATCATCAATACTCCCCAAGGGAAACATTTGCATTTCATACAAGATTATCCCAGACAAAGGCTTAGTGAAAATGTCAGCTATCTGCTCATCTGTGGATAAGTGATGGAGCTTCACTGCTCCTTCCTACATGATGTCTTTGATGAAGTCCTGCAATATCCTTGATCTCAAATTCTGAAGTCAACTCCCTCTATCTGAGAGAATCCTCGAACCACGCTTTCGTCTGTTGCATGCCCCTTTGCATCCTACAAAGTGTCATGAAACCAAGTTGGCTTCTTCCTGATCAATGAATCCTTGCGAATTTTGACTCCCTCTGAGTCCTTTCAAGTCTTTATTTTCTGTGGTAACCTTCCTGGAATATGTAGGATAACCTGCCCGAAACAAAAACAGCAAGAGAAAAATTATTTCCAATATAATAGAATTTTGTATAAGAACATATCAATTTCATGGTAATTCATTATAGCATTACCAAGGTGTCATGCCTAAGAACAAGAACAAGAAATATCTCCTAGAGGAGATGTTAGTTCATATTGCAATTAAGTACAATAAGCATTTATATTAATAGTACATGCTACTAAGTATTTATTTGTTCCTAGCATTAATAAAATATAAAGGATTGCAATACTCACTTAATCAACAATAATAATAAAATATCAAACCTGATATGAAAACCTAGAGTCTGGCTATTGTTCTGCTTGAGTTACTTTTCTTCTGAGACAAGTATTATTTCCAACCTGGAGAGTGTGTTGTTCCTCTGAATGTATTGGATCTGAGATCCCTCTTGATATACTATTGCTACTTGGAAAAAAGATCCATTCTCCTGCAAACATCCTCAAGACAGTGATACAATTTAAACATATACAAGTACATACCTCCAGCAGCAGCGAAACCATCCGACAATAGTGACAAGCAGTGACGAACCCAAAAATTTTAAATTGCTCCAACTTGCAATCTGGAGGTAGTTGTATATGCGTTAAGGTAAGGCGCACTAGGACAACCAAAAATTAGTCCCAATACTTCACATAAACTTTCATTGAAAATGGTGTTGGCACTGCAGCTAGAACTGCAACTGGAGTTGGCACTACAACTAGCACTGCTACTGGCACTGCAACTGGTGTTGCAACTAGCACTGCAACTGGTGTTGCGACTGGCACTGCAATTGGTGTTGCAACTTGTGCTGCAACTGGCACTATAACTAGCATTGCAATTGGTGTTGCAACTTGCATGAAGGAACTGGCACTGCAACTATAATTGTGCTACAACAAGCTTAACAGAGAGCTGCAGATCTACCTTTCGATGGTTAGATTGTTCTGAAGGTGGTCTGGGCCCATAACATATTAGAATATTGTGCTCGTTTAACCATAGAAAATGTTACACCATTGTCACCCAACCATAAGCACAAATCCACCCCTGATCATAGTAACCTTTGACAAAAAGAATGATTCCGAGAAGCCACACCAAAACCAACAAATGACCAAGAGAGCTCACCTTCTCCAAGGGTAGCGCACAAGAGAAAGTACTGAAAATACTAAACAAGATAAAACCGTACAACTACAGTTGTTGCTCCTCATCCTCCAAAATTGTTCATTGTTTATGGTTTCCTGAGTGAACAAATGAGCCAAGCCGTCCTCTATTTATAGTGGTTCTAGTCACAATTCTGGGCCGACTTGTCTTTCTAGAGGACAATATCTTAATATTATATATTCTACCAAGTCGACATGTCTTCTAGGGTTTTCACACATCTGTTTAGGGTTTCTCTTTCTTCTGGAATATTCTATTCTAGTCAAAGGTTACATATGGAGGTTAATACCTCCCACAACTACCAAAATATCAACTCCAACTCCCTCTCCCCTAGCCCCACCTCTTGGAATTACTCCCCTCCTGGATTTACCAAGATGAACTTTGACAATGCTTCAAAGGGAAATCCTGGTTCTACGGGATTCAAAGTCATCCTACGAGACTACACAAGAAAAATCAAGTACATATTGGCTGGAAACCTAGGTTTTGACTCTAACAACTCTGCAGAACTCTGTGGCCTCATAAGAGGAATCCAACTAGCTTAAATCCTAAATTTGAATCA
>ML781996.1:631833-642047 GCA_009831015.1 Picea engelmannii
GAGAAGCAAATAAGGTTGCTAAAAAACTAGCGAATGAAGGTGTATATTCATAAGAAGAGGATATCATGATTGATTCCCATCACCTCCCAACACCTTCATTGTTGATTCAATGCATCGAGATATCACTCAGAAATTGTCATCTCCCAAATGGGGTGACAACTGGCACAAATGCACCCAAGTAAGTAAATACCCCTTGTTGACATCCCTCATCTTCGTCTCTTCAACATGCTCAACATTCAATTGATGTGGATGGTGGTGTGCCTGCCTAATGAGGGGGATTTAATGGTATTGTCAAGGTGAGAGCCGAGATCTCACAAAACTGGTAAGGGGTGGATCAAGGATGTCAACTTGGTCTTTATGGTGCTTCTCATCACAAATTCAGACACTATTTTGGAGGTAAGGCGTGGCTCTTGTCTTTATGTTCTGGTGTGGTTGTTGGTTTTCTACTCCCCTCCTCATATTCTCTCCCTCTATTGTTCTCCTCCCCTTCTGATTGTCAATTTTTCTCATGCCATTACAATGTTGTGTGAGTGGGGAAACACAAAACATGGACCGACATATTATAGCTTTGTGGCTATACAGTGTTGGTTGGGCCCTTCCTCTGCTCCAATTCCACCTCCCTTCTCTGACCTAAGCCCTGTTGGTCCATCCCTAGAGAATTTACCTCACACTGACCAGAATTGGATGGAGGACGATAGAGACATGGATTTCTTTGAGGTAGATTTCTCTTTGGTACCTCCACAAGCACCTCTGGAATATATTCTTTTTTCAGCCTCAGAATTACAGGCTCCTCCCCACAACTTTGCCCAACAGACTCGGGACATCATCCCTGATTCAACTATGGAGAATTTCCCAGTTGAGGAAGAGGTTCCTTCTACTCTGCATGATGATAGAACATAGGAAGAAGCTCAACTAGACATTCAGCCTCAACATGTTGCATCTTCAGTGCCAGAGGTGCCCGACTTATGTCGCTTCTCAGAAGATCACCTGCAACTCATCTTTGACATGAGAAGAGATGTTGTCGACCAACTTCACCGCCAGACTAGCATATGTCGTCGCATGGATGCTCTATTTGATTCTCTTTCAAGCGAGCCTGTCAAAAGTTGATGCCCGACATGCTGCCAACCATATGTTTTTTCTCCTGCATGGCCACCATCTCCCAATGGTGATGGAAATCTAGGTTTTCCTAGTGTTTAATTTTTATTTTCGGTTGTCATATATCTATGTTTAGAATAGCTACAATTACATCTTTATCTAGGCAAAGTTTTTTTTTTCAAATTCTCTTAAAATCTAACACAGACATGAATGTTTTCTATAGACTTCCACCTATTTTGGTTTCCATATGTATGGAATAATAGGTGGATAGCCTTGGTATTTGTACCGATTCGCTAATTTATTAAGGAAATACAACTTTACTTAGAAAAAAAAGGAATGATTCTTGTAACAAGTCCATTTAAACATTTGGCAACAAAGGCTCTCCCAGTTATCTTATTAGTCGAAGTAATATTGCATCTCTTGGGTTTAACAATTACCAATCCCCCAATTGTGATTGAATCTTCACCTAGTTTCCTACAAAGGTACTTTACTATGGATCCGCATATTTTTTTTCCTAAAGTGAAATACAATTACATTTCACGCTAATATCCTATTTACCTAGGAAAGTTGATTTTTAGAATTTAGGATGGTGTGCTAATAATACTTTTTTTTATCTGATGATGTTTCATGGCATACACACTTATGAATTGAGAATTTTGATCCGTCGTTATTTCAAAAGAAAAATGATCTTGTGTTTTGAATTTTTTTCTAACCTTAAATGGAATTGGGAAGGATCCTAGAGTATGACCAACCCCTAGGGAACCCTCTTTGTTATGTAATGAATGATTGAGAACTATTCCAATTGAAATTCTTAAATAAGAAGAACCCTTTTAATTTCATTTTTGTTTCTTGTATTAAAACCTCCATTAACATTTCTACTCTTACCAAGTTTCAAAGGTACTTTTGTTTATATATACTATAAATCTCCCATGTTTTAGGGGAGTAGTTTCATTTATTACCTAGTCTGATCTTTGCTTTGTAAGACAAAGGAAATATTTGTAATTTTCCCAAGGCTTTATTTTTGTAGGGATTCCTCTCCCCTCTCTTTTTCTTGTCTTTCTTCCTTTCCCTCATTTATTCTCTAGTGCTTTGATTTTGTCTCTCTAGTCATCTTTCCTCCTAAAATCAATTCTAAATCATTTAAACAACTTATTCCACCAATGTTCCACTTTTCAAGGTTTGATATCTAAAGGGGGATTCAGGTATTTTTTTGGTGAATTGTTCATCACCTATAAGGTTTTGTGTTTTAGAGTACTCTGAGAGTTTTTCCATGGTCAAGGTATGTTTACCAAGGTGACAAACATTGTTGGTATCCCACTTCCTTTATGTAATTTTATAGATATCTTGGAAATTCTAGGGGTGGTTATGGGGATGATTTTAGGTTCCAACATCTCTCAAATTTTATCATTCCACCATTATTCTTCATTCTCAATTGTTTCCTTATCTTCCTCAAAGGAATTGTTCCATACAATATGTAGACGTTCCCCTCCTTTTATTCATGTTTTCTCTCATTGCTTCAATTAATTCATTCTTTGTTTTATGAGGTTTTTGGATCTTTCTTTTCCCCATTTCCTTTTCCTATTCTCTCAATATTAGCTTCAACTTTGTTTCACAAATCCAAGAAAAATTCTCAAACTTGTGACACCAATTTTGATTCCTTACAAATCAAAATTTGCAGACTACTTTAGAGAGACCCTAGTCCAAATTTGTTATTTTACAAATCATGTCATAGAAATAAATTACATCCTTAGGTTCTAGAATATCCATAAATCTGTCTATAGAATTTATAAAGAGAGAGGGATTGTATTGTTGGAGATATTGCACACTCACCTAGGTAATTATTTCCCTAAAGTTGATATTCCAATGTTGAGAACACTTCCTTAGATGAGAATATTCTCTCTATAGATTATTCCCCTACAAAATAGGGTGCTTCTCTTCAGTTCAGAGTCAGTTGCACTTAGTTAGACTAGTGGAAGTCACTCAAGCATGGAAACCTCAGATTTATCACCACCAGTTGCATGTGTTTCTCTCACTTACACACATGCCACTCAATTAATTGATGATTGCCTGGATCAGTTAACTAGGACTAGGTCATGGCAGTTCACTCCAGTTTCTGCCGGTGAGTGTCTATATCTCTCTAGATCACTAATATGGTGCATTAGTAACTCATGTAGCTTATATCTATTGTAAATTATTCACTCTTTTAGTGTGGAATTCGGTTAATAGAAATTCTTTCATTCTTTCCTTCATTTTTTGTCTCTTCTCTTCACACCATTGTGTGTTCTGTATGCTTCATTGTTAGCTAGATATTTTGTGTAGGTATCTCAAAAAATCTACATGGTATCAAATACCACATGCTGCTAACAAGGATTGTCCCCAACACTCTTTTGCAAGTACCAAATATGGAACAAAGAAACAAAAAAGATGGATTATTCTCTAGCTATACTTCTCACGCCTCATAACTATTTGGAGTGCAAGACAAATATTCTACTTATTCTCAAAAGTAGAGGCTTATACCAAATAAACAAAGGAAATGGAAGTAGATCCTAATTCCGTCGATGAGAAAAATGACTTTCTCAATAGACAATATATTGCCATGGGATGTATATGCTTGTCTATTTCTCCTTAAATTTATCGTCAAGTAGATGATGAATCAAAAGACTCAACTCTAGAAAAAATATGGACCAGATTGGAGGTTCTATTTGGGAATAAGGAAGATTGCATGGAGAAGGTTGACAAGATAGAGACAATAGAAAATCCAATGGAAGATCAATCCTCTCAGTTTGAAGAGCCTTCTACACAGGTATCTGCACAATTTTTTGTTCCATTCATTGAAGATGATGTCTACTCCATTTCAGATCTGTTTTCTGAATCACATACATAATATATCATCCATGCATATCAGGATCTGCATGCAGACACTTTTTCATGTGCCATTCATGCATCTCAGGAGCCACATGCATGTGCTATGCAAGCATCTCAGGATCCAAAAAGGGGACCGAGAACATCAGGTTCAATTCTGACATTTTTCTGGGAAGAATTTGTAGAAAGGGGATATTTGAATTCCTCTCGGAAAAATACCCAATTTCAAAAAAACTATCGTCTGAAACGGAGTCCGAGAAGTGAAGTTATGAGCATTTTAAAATCAACAAAATTTCAATGTTTTTCCTTAAATGGCCGCATGATTTTCAAAGTTTCATCCAAACTTCATTTGGATACTCTTCTTTACAATAAGAAAATGTGAATATATGTGGACATCTCACTGGTTCATCTACTTCATCAAATCCCTACAAACATCTACATATTCAACAAAAACTTCAACCAGCACAAACTTGCATAGTTGCAAGGTCTTCGTGGAGTAAAGGACACAGTTGCTTAGAAACTACTTTTTGTTCCTTCTCATATTTTTTTCGTATGCATTGTACCTTGAAGGGGGGTTTTTTCCATGAGGTTTTCCCTCTTTCCTCTTTTTTTCATTGTTTCACTCTTTGATTCATTATACAATGGGTACCTAACATGGCCTTGGTTTTCTGGACCCATTCATCATTTACAACCTAGTAGTGTTCAGGGGAGGTGTTGGAGATATTACACACTCACCTAAGTAATTATTTTCCTAAAGTTGATATTCCAATGTTGATAACGCTTCCTTAGATGGGAATATTCTCTCTACAGAATATTCCCCTACAAAATAGGGATTTCCTCTTTAATTCGGAGTCAGTTACACTTAGTTATACTAGTGGAAGTCACTCATGCATGGAAACCTCGGTTTTATCAGCAACATTTGCATGTGTTTCTCTCACTTCCACACGTGTGACTCACTTAACTGATGATTGCATGGATCATATATCTAGGAGTAAGTGGTAGTTCACTCCAGTGTCTTTCAATGAGTGTCTAGATCTCTCTAGATCACTACTATGGCACATTAGTTACTCATGTAGCCTATATATATTGTAAATTATTCACTCTTTGAGTGTGGATTTCAGTTAATAGAAATTCTTTCATTCTTTCCTCCATTTTTTGTCTCTTCTCTTCACACCATTGCATGTTGTGTATGCTTCATTATTAGCTAGATCTTCTGTGTAGCTATCTTAGAAACTCTACATGGATCCCTTAAGTGTAGTGGAAGGATTGACAAATGCACCCAAACTAACATTAAGGCCAAAAAGTTTTCTAAAGGGTCAAAATCCATTGAACAACTTTTAATATGGAGTTCACTAGAATCTTGGAACTAGGGTTTTCTCTAAAGATAAAATTAGTCTAATTTTGACTATAAGAGAAAGGTGTAAACAACCCTTCCATAATATATTATAGATTATTCCTTTAACATTAGGTCCCCAATTATTAAATACCCATATATTTATGGTTATGGTAGAAGGCCATATCCCAGTGAATTGTTTTCCTACTAGGGTTGTAATTGAATATTCGATGATCTTATCCCAAGGTGTTCCTGTTGGGAATTTTTTTTTACAAAAACAATTATAGTGTGTATTGAAAAATAGTTGTGGCCACACGAGAAAGTGTCATAATAAAAATATTTAGGAGGTAGATCATGACTTGCAATTATTTCCTCCTCCCATCGAATAGTTGGGGAGGAAAAAGCCAAACCTTCTTACAAAGAATATTTGTGTCATGTTCATGAGTACAAGGATAAATTCTTACAAATTGATTACATAATAGAATGTATAAGTAATACTTGATTAACTTTTACAATGAGTTATATCCCCCTTAAATAGGGAATATTCCAAGGTTAACCGATGAACTAATAGGATATTTGATTCTGCTTCATATTCTCTTTGATCCCAACTAGACTTCCTTCCCTTTGTGAAAGGAGGGGGAGCAGGGTGGGGATTTCGGGATATCTTCAAGACTTTGAAAAATGTAAGAGATTTATATGTATTAGAAGGATAGGCATGTGGCACCGAAACAATGGGAGGGGGTATAATCTTTCCTTGCTTCACAACTTCCTCCTCTTCCTCCTCTTCCTCCTTTCTTTCTTTTGTTTCCTCTTCTTCCTCCTATCCCTACTCTGCATCCATATTTTCCAACGCGACATTGGCCTTTGAGAGATCCACACCGCCTTCAGGGTGAGTTGTTTTGTTTGATGGATTTGCACCACATTCAGGATAAATTGTTCTATATTTGGGGTCTCCCAACCTTTTATCTTCCCATTCATCTTGCTTCCCTAATTCATCTATATTTCCAAGAAATTTGAATTTATTGTTGCTTGAATTGGGTGGTCCCTCTTATGACGGATTTGATTTTTGTGGTGCTTTGCCCCCAAAATTTATGCACCTACTAGGAACCATCTTAAACTCAGATTCTTGTCTTCATTATTTATTTGGAGGAGGTTGCTCCTCTTGAATTTTTGGGAATATTTTGGAAAAATGCACATAAACGTGATATGTAGTACACTTCAAAGGATTTTTCCCATAATCTAATGTTTTTTGGTGGCTTCACCCACCTATATTGTTTCTTAGGACCTCTAGGAGTCCCTTCTCTAGATCCACCTCCACACATATTCTTGCACAAAAGAACAAGTTTCCTTTTGGTTCTACTTTATCGATGAATCAACCCAACTTGTTCCTGATATCTTTGAGAGAGAAATCATCCTAGAAAATCGGAGGGAGATGTGGTATCCTAACCCACACATGGGCTGCTGTAATTTCCTCTTTTGGGTTGAAGTTAGATACATTCCCCTAGATCGCATGAAGTAAGGCCCAAAGTGAAATATCAAATCAGGATCTTCCTTATTAAGAAAAATAAAAACAAAATAAACTCTAACATATGGAAATGATATTACATATCCTTGAATCTTAGGAATCGAGTGCTCTTCTACCCATGTTTCTATAACTCTTTCACTAGGAAAAAGGCCCATAAACTTCACAATCAATGTGTGCTCAGATAGAGTAACAAAGTTTCTTGTTGGTTTTGGAGATGATAGATCCAATTGTGGAATGGGTTCCAACCATCTTCCAAATCTACTTTGTTGAGGTTGATTTCTTTTCCTCGGATTTAGGGATCTAACCAGGGTGTTAAACACCTCATTAAGGCCCTGTAGTAGATGTATACCATGTCATTGAGGCATTGGGATTCCAACCTGTATGAGTTTCATAAATTATAAATTATTAATTTAATAATTATAATACATAATTTATAGGGTGACGAGGCATAAAATAATAATTTATAATTATAATGAATTCAAATTTTAATTTGAAAATTCTTAACTTGTTGCGCTTCTTGGTGTGTATTTTTTCAAATACACTCCAATTGCACTCACATCCTAAAGATCTACATGTTTGGCTAAGAACCCAAATGGAAAGTTTTTATAAATTGGGTACTCTTGTGCCATAGTTTGTCCACCAAGAATCTACAACATATTAGAGAAACATAAGAAAAGACATTAAAAGTTGAAAATTGAAACATAGTAAGAAGAGACATTGAAATTTGAAACAAAATCAATCTTACATGGCATTTTGGTCTTCCTGTCCTAATTAGCCATGTCAAATCCAAATGTTCCATTGACATCCTATATATTTCCATTTCTTTAGAAATATCAACACATTCTTGCAGACTTGGCACCATCCTCTAAACACATGTGAGAAATCCATCAATAATCTCAGCATCAAATCTAAAACCACATGATTAAGAGAATGAGGGGTTGAGGTAGATCCATGCATCATGAATGGGGTGATGGAGCGTATTGTTCCATCCCTCATCCATCACTCTCCATGTCAATGGTTGTTTCTCAAATCCATCATTCCCCTTGTCCTCATAATAGGCACATATGGCTTATTTGTCCCTATTCATGGCCTCGTACAAATAGCACATTGTGTCCTTGTCTCTATCAACCAACCAAAGAACCTTTAAAAAAGGTTCACTAGTGGAACACGCCTCCTCCACTCCCACCCAAAAAATCTCCTAGTATAAAACTAGCCTACATATGGCCTCACCCTATGATTTATGGCTAAATGATAAAGCATGACACTCATTTGAAAGGAACATTATCTTCACTTCCCACATTCAAGAAAAGAGATATAAAAGAGATATGAAGCTAGTGGGAAAACGTGTGATTGCATGATGCACCAACTCCCTATCATCTATGAATATTTTAATCAAGATAAGCATAGATGCACGATTATATATAAATTTTGTAATGTTCCTAGCCAATTCAACAATATCCTCGATATAAGAAAATTTTCCCATATCCTCTAAAATCAAATCAATGCAACGTGCAACACAAGGAGTCCAAAACAAGGTAGGATACCTCAACATAAGCAACATGCTAGCAACAACATAATTAATAGGGTTGTCCATTATGACTTGGACAACATTTTGTTGACCTACCTCCCAAATGAACCGGTCCAAAAACACACATAAAAATGTTGCACCTTTAACATGCGCAAATGCATTAACCTTTTTAATAAATGTTGTCCCCCTGGAATAATTAACCAAGAAGTTAAGAAGGATCCTACCCTTCTTATCATTCCAGCCATCTAACACATCATGGTGCATCCAATTATTTCCTATGATGCCTTAAACTCCTCCAATCCACTAGTGCAATCATCCTTTTCATTGTGAAGGAGAATCCCTCTCAACTCATCATAGGTAGGGGCCTTGTACCCCAGGCCAACAATAGCAACAACATCAAACATAGACTAGTATAATGCATTTTTCTTGGAAATGCTACAAGGAATGTCACTCCCTAAAAAAAACCTACCCACAAGATGGTCAACTTCTTGCATTTCCTTTATTTTAACCATTGACTTGATAGAAGGTTGTGCACTAGGTGTTGTTCTAGGAACAAAAAAAGATGACGTCACATAGGGCATTATGGAAGGTGAGGCCGAAAAAAAACCGTCACTTCTCCCCCCTCGGATATTGAAACTCCTCCCCCTCCAAGTTCACCTTTCACAACTTTCCTATTATCTCTGCTTATACCCATATCTGTAAGTGATTTGCTGAAAATACGAATGATTTATGAGCTTGCATCTAGGAAAATACCCATTCCATGTCCCAGAATTTGTGCAAGGTGGTATTTTAGTCAAATGATTCCCCTCGCCCCCTCATATCCTTTCCACACAACTTACAATTCAAACCTTTGTCTATTAAACCCCCCCTTAGGTTCACCATATTCCCATATAAGTTCCAAATTTCTCAAAGTTTTCAGTCTTCAAAGTTGAAACTTTAGAATCCAGATAGCAATGATTAAACCTAGGGAACAAAAAATCAAAATGAACATTAAAGAATCAAAATACAATAAAAATTCATAAAAACAAAAAAATCTAGAATCCAGATTCTACATAAATGGTATATCTCCCAAAGTCCACTAAAAACCAACAAAAAGGGGGAAAACTAATCGGCATTGCAAAACCTTTAAAAAATCTTTAAAAAAAATTAAAAAAAAGAGAGGTGGAAATTGTTGCACATATCTACAAATACACCAACAGGTAATGGGAATCAATCCCCACTCCACAATAAATTGATGATGGAAAATGAAAAATCTCTCCCTAGAAAGATGAGGGAAAACTAATGGGTAAGAAAAACCTATCAAAAATCTTAAAAAAAAAAAGCGTTGGAAATTGTTACCCATACCTGCAAATGTGCCCACCGTTGAGGGAAATCAATCCCCACTCCACAAAAAATTGGTGATGGCAAATGAAAAATCTCTCCTCTTCATTATTGTCTCAAGGAAAAATGATATCCACCTCCTTTACTCTCAAAACCCTTCACTCTATTTTCAAAATGAGCAAAAAAAACAAAAACAAAAAATGCTTTTATGTCAGCCTTTCCATGGGCTCAACGATTTTTCAATCGTGGCACAATATTATCACAATATTTTTGTCGAGGAAAATATTGCATTTTTTTCTCCCCAACCCTCTAAAAATATCATGATGTTGTTAATATTCTCGTGATATTGGCGAGACTGGTAAATATCTACATTCCTTATATATGTTTATTCATTTCATGGTTGCAATTTCTTTGTTTCTTTTACTTCTATGTGAATAGATTAGGGTCTAGAGTAATGTAGATCTTATTTTTGAAATGTGGCTTTCATATTTCAACTTCATATTTTTCTATATATAAGTCACAACCCTTAGATCTGGAAAATCCACACCAAA
>ML781996.1:642314-662198 GCA_009831015.1 Picea engelmannii
AATACTAAGAGCGGGGGTGAATCAATATTAGGCACCTTTTAGCACTTTTAATCACAATATGCAATCATTTAAGATATCAACAATTTATCACTTATGATTGCATTCAAGGTACCATAAACATGTAACCACAAATACACATTACAGAATAATTTTACATGGAAACCCAAATAGGAGAAAACCATGGAATGATTTCTTATATATTATAAGATTACATTCATAGGAAGCACCAATTTCCAAAATTATCTAGCACCAACTAGAAGGATGCACCAACCCACCGATTTAAAATCTTCAACCTGAAGGAAGCTACAACGCCCTAGATTCTCCAGCTCCAACTTAAAGGAAGCCACAACTCCCTTTCCTTTCCCCCTCCTTCCTCCCTTGAATATAAATGGARACTCAACCTGTCACAGTTACTATCACTGATACTTATTGTCACTGATATTGATACATAATCATCATCAAAACCAAATTCACCTTAATAAACACATAAGACTTATGCCAAGATCACCAAGAACATTTCTCACAACATATGTCAAACATCACCAAGACATGCCTCAATCGTGTACCATAATCTCCAAGATGTACAACAAAGCATGTGCCATGTCCCTCAAATCACATGCCAAAAGTCACAAAGCTATGCCTCTAGCCATGTGCCAAATACCTCCAAGATATTCCTCAAAACATATATCGTAACATCAAGATGAAAACTTCAAGACATATATAAAACCATACCTTTTATCATATAAGAGCATGATACATAAGATCACAGACCAACATACCTTGCTTAACTTCAACATAAAGAGGGTAGCTCCTTCTTCAACCTTTCCTTTAGCTTCGCTGGAAAAAACTGGGCAACTCGTGGGGCGTCGCTTGACTATCCCTATGCAATCTGTAGGGGCCTCTCGGGACACCGTATAACTGACCCGTGGGGGTTTTCTCAATTAGGGTTACCAGAAACCCTTCCCCAATCTACGGCTTCGAGACTTCCTTCTTCACAGTCCTCCACTACATGAGATTTGCTACCTCAAATTCACTAAGAGTTCACATACTTTCTTGATTGCATAGTCATTATGAGAGGATCTTTGATGTATATTTATACCCTTCCAAGTAAATCCTTTATTTGACTTCAGGGTCGACCTGTAACTTCTTATTTGCAAAAAAAATTCTCCTTTAATTAATTTTTGGGATGACTTGTAACTTCTTTTCCTTAGATATGAGGCTTCTTGACCATACTTCGGGGCTTCATATTTGTGAGGGAATAACTTCTCAACCGTGAGGAACCACGTGGCATGCCACCTACCATTGGAAGTGACATGATGAGGACTATCCATCTATGAGATATTTACATATATTTTCAATGTCCTTCACCCTCTTTTTCTCCAATCAACCTCGAGCTTCATGACCACTCCTTTTGGGCTTCATAACTACTTAACCACTTAACCATACTTCAAGGGATTCTTGTAGACTTCATCAAAGCGTCTTCCCATGAGGCTCATCCTTAAAGCTATGCCATAAGGGGACCACTTTGGAGACTTCTTCAAATACACCCATCACTTCTAGAGGCTTTTGAACTTCTTCTGATGTTGACATCAATGACAACCAATTTTCCAAAAATATCCCCCTTTGGAA
Source organism: Picea engelmannii (assembly GCA_009831015.1). NCBI lineage: Eukaryota > Viridiplantae > Streptophyta > Pinopsida > Pinales > Pinaceae > Picea > Picea engelmannii. Next base: position 643,944 of record ML781996.1, read on the forward strand.
TTAATGGCAACACTCATGCTCCCCCTGTGACTAATACTCCCCATGTCTTCATGCACTCCACATGTGACCAATGTTCCCCATGTCTGCATGCGCTCCCCTCTGAACAATGCTCCCCATGTCTTCATGTGATCCCCTTGTCTTCATGTTTTTGTTCCTTCTCTCCCCCTTTGACATCAATGGCAAAGGGTAACTCCCCCTGTCTTCATTTCAAGATGCTTTGTAGATCACTATGGGGCAGAAACTACTCTAAGTTTATTTCGAAGATACTCAAATGTCTCTCTTGGGAGAGGTTTGGTGAAGATATTTACAATATGTTCCTTTGTCCCAATGTACTCCAACTTGATATTCTTTTATGTTACTTGTTCCCGCAAAAAGTGGAACTTAATCAGAATATGTTTGGTCTTGGAATGCATCACTAGATTCTTGGAGATACTTATAGCACTGCTATTGTCACAGAATATCGAAATAGGCTCATCATATTTTACTTGTATGTCTTGTAGGGTTTGCTTCATCCAAAGGACATGAGTACAACATGTTGTTGTTGCAATATATTATGCTTATGTTATAGACAAGGATATTGAGGACTGCTTCTTACTTAACCAGGACACCAAACAGTCACCCAAGTAGAAGGTTTCTCCACTAGTACTTCTTCTATCATTAATGTTTCATGCCTAATATGCATCTATGTAGGCGACCATAGTCAGTGCATTCCTTTTTGGATACCAAAATCCAAACTCTATTTTTCCTTTGAGATATATGAAGATCCTCTTACTGTCATAACATGAGTTTCCTTCGGTTCTGCTTGAAATCTTGCAACATGTCCAACTGCTTGCATCACATATGGTCTTGAGGTTGTCACAAAGAGTACGCTGCGAATCATCGATCTATATGGTCTCTTATTTGCTTCCTTAGATTCATCATATTTTCTCAACTTGCAACCAATCACCATAGGAGTACTTACGGGTTTACAATCTTCCATTTCGAACTTATTCAACATTTATTTGATGTATTTGGTTTGGGAAATGAAAATACCTTCATCTAGTTGAGATATCTGGAGTCCTAAAAAGAAATTCAACTCACCAAGTAGGGAAATTTCAAACTCATTCTATGTGTCTTCAGAAAACTTCTTACTCAACTTGTCATCGTCACTTCGAAATATGATGTCATCCACATATACTTCAATGATAAGCATGTTGTTCTGGTCCACTTTTATGTAGAGATTTCTATCTGCATTGCCCTTTCTTAATCCTTGTTGTTGTAAGTACTTGTCCAATATTGAATACCAACCTCTAGGGGCTTGATTGAGTCCATATAGAGCTTTCTTCACTCTGCAAACATAATCTTCTCTTTCTGACAGTAGAAACCCTTCTGGTTGTTTGATGTATACTTCTTCTAACTCTACATTTAGAAATGTTGATTTTACATCCATCTGATATATTATGATTCTTTTGGAACATACATAGGCTAAGATCATTCTGATTGCTTCCATTCTGGAACCAAGAACAAAAGTTTCTTCAAAATATACTCCTTTAACTTGAGCATATCCTTTGCATACTAACCTTGCCTTGTTTCTAGTTACATGTCCATCTTCGTTTAGTTTGTTTCTGCACACCCATTTTGTACCAATCACATTTTTGTCCTTAGGTCTTGGAACCAGTTCCCATGTCTCATTCTTCTCTATTTGATTCAATTCTTTTTCCATGGCCTTGATCTAATGTTCATCATTGTTGGCTTCCTCAAAAATTCTTGGTTCAACTGTGGATAGTAGTGATAGATGTTTATGTTCTAGTGTATGTGCTCATTTTCTTCCTCTGGTTTCTATTCCTGCATTTTTATCTCCAATAATTTGTTCTAGTGGATTATTCTTTTGAACCCAATAGTTAGGTGTCCTAGAAGGTATCTGAAGATCTTGCTGGTAATTTTCTTCTTGTTCTTCTTCTAACTACTTCTCTTCTTATTGTCGTTGTTCTTCTTTTTCTACCTCTTCTTCTTTTAGTTCTTCTTCTGCTTCCTGCTCTTTTGAATTTTTGTTTTCTTCTCCTGTCTTCAACACATTTGTTTCATCAATATTTACATTGATGCTTTCCACTATTATATTGAGTCTTATGTTGTAGAATTTGTATGCCTTTCTTTCGCTTGAGTATCCAACCAGTATTCCTTTATCAACTCGAGAGTAAAATTTTCCAATCTTGTTATCTTATCATTTTATGTAACATTTGCTTCCAAACACTCTAAAGTGCTTGACATTTGTCGGTCTTCCCTTCCATAGCTCATATGGAGTCTTTTCACTATTACTTCTAAGCATTCATGTGTTCAATATATGAACGAATGTATGTTTTTCTTGTACCCAAAAGAGATTACTCAACTTGGAATCGTTCAACATGGTTCTAGCCATCTCGTGTACAATTTTGTTCTTCCTTTCAATGACTCCATTTTGATGAGGTGTCCTGGATGCTAGGAATTGCCTTTTTATTCCATGATCTTCACAAAAGTCCATGAATTCTTTTGATGTGAACTCACTTCCATTGTCTGATCTCAAGCACTTGATTTTCAAATTAGTCTCATTTTCAACCATTTCTTTGAATATCTTGAAACATTTGAATGCCTTTGACTTTTTCTTGATAAAAAAGACTACAGTCACTCTTGTAAAATCATAAATAAGTAGCATGAAGTGTTTTTCACCATTCAAACCTTTTTTTCTCATCGGTCTCATAGATCGGTGTGTTCAATCTCCAATGGTTTAGTTGTAGAGTATTCCTTTGTTCTGAACTCGGTTCTTGTTTGTTTTCCATGTAGACAGTGCTTGCACATAGTATTGGTTGGCTTTGAAATTTCAGGCATTACTATTACCGCTTCCTTTCTGTTGATTTTTGACAAGATTTTCAAACTTCATATGACCCATTCTTTTGTGCCAAAGCCAACTTTCAATTCCCCTTCCCAAGCAACATCTTTCCTTTCCGATCTCATTTAAGATGTATATGTTGTTTGGAGTTTTTATTGTTGTCACAACCAACTTGCCTGATTTGTGTTTCCTTATATCACATTTATTTGAGTCGAATAGAAGTGTATGTCCGTGGTCACACATATGACTCACACTTAGTAGATTATGCTTCATATTTTCGACAAGTACGACATTTTTTCCATGGCATCTTTACTTCCAAGATTAACTATGCCTTTTCTTATAATTTTGGCTGAGTTGTCATTGCCAAACAAAAATGATCCATATTTTTCTTTCTTTAGAGTTACCTTATCACCTATCATATGCTTTTAACAACCATTGTCAATGTACCAATCACTTTTTCTTCTTTGGGCTTGTAGAGCAATCGAACATTCTTCAATGTTTAGTTTATTCTGCTTACTTTTTCCATATCTTTGATGGATCATAACTGTTGAAATCATGCTTTGGTTCCTTTGGAGGAACAATCAATATGTAATATTTGGCCATGTGTCCAAAAGTTTTGCATTTATAGCATTCTAATTCATTATTTAATGAGAAAAAACTATTATAATTTTTTTTATATTCTTCATGAGGTTTTATGAGATGATTGATTCTAGAGTAGCCTTCATAGTTCCTTATGTTCTTAAAATAAGCTCTACGGTTTATAGCCTTGTGCTCAAAATCATTACATGAATAACATAAACCAAGAAAAATAGTTTGGTACTTGAGTGTGGGGGATCTTATAAATGGTGTTGCTCTTCTATAATCTTCTTCTTGAGTTCTTTTCATTGTTGGTTGCTTATTCTAAGTTATGGATGTTCTAGGTGGTGCAGTTCCGCTATAATATTCTTCTTGAGTTCTCTCCATTTTATGATTTTTCTCCTTTGAAGGATTTCATTCTTCCTTCTTTATGGGATCTCCAATGACTTCTGCATAACTCCTTTGTGTTGCTCCCTTTTCTGTCATCATGGAGCTCGAACCCTTCTCAGTATGCATTTTTTCTATCCCAGTCCAAACTTGTCATAGTATATCCTTTGAATGTTGATGATTTCATCCAATATTTTGGTTTTGTTTTATTGCATATCTTTATTCTACAGTTCCTTCCTTAGTGAGACTATTTATGCTTCCAATATTTCCTTCATTTTCTCCTTTTCTTCCAACTAGTTTTTGAGCATTTCCTCAATCCTTCTGGCTTCTTCTACTTGGAACTTTAGATTCATAATCATCTGCTGGAATTCTTCAGAGTTGGGATTTTGAGAACCCTCCTTTAGATTGATCAATTCTTCCTTGAGTGACTTGTTTTTCTTCCTTTCTCTTTTTAACTCACTTAAGGCATTGATTAGTTCTGCTTCAATATCTACTTCACCTTCTTCTTCATAATCGTATTCATCATTTTCAAGTGCCATAAAGAGTACTCTTTCTAAGTCACTGTCACTATCATCATCCTCATCTGATGAGGAACTGTCTTCTCTTGAGTAGAGACATTTCTTAAAGAATTTATTTTTGTTTCTTTTCTTCTCTCCTTTCTAGTATTTCTTTTCTTTTTTGGGAGCTTCTTCTTCATCACTATCTATATTCTTAGCATAAGGACATTTAGTAGCAAAATGACCAATTTTACCACAGTTAAAACATTTTAAATGAAGCTTACCTTTGTATTTTTCGGTACCTCTCTTCAACTTTCTTACGAAGTTTTTCATTTCTTCATCTTCATCTGAATCATTGTCACATCTACAATTTGACTTTGAATTTTTCTTATTCTTCTTTGTCTTCTCGGATGCTTTAAAAGTTGTTTTCTTCTTGGATGGATTATCCCGCTCTGTTCTCATTTCATAAGTTGTAAGGATTCCATGTAAATCGTCCATGCTCAACGCAACAATATTTGGTCTTTCTTTTAGGGTTGAAATCTTAGGATAAAATCTCATTGGAAGAGACCTTAGTACCTTTGAACACTTATTGGTTCTTTAATTTCTTCTCCTATTCCTTTAATAGCGTTCACTATTTCATCAACTCGTAGAAAATAAGTTGCAATATCTTCATCTTCAATTTTTCAAATTGACTTCTATAAGTTTGAAGCTTGTCCCCTTTTACATTGGCATCTCCTTCATAAAAAATTTTAAGTTTGTCTCAAATATCATTTGCAGAATCAGAATGCCTAACTGTGACGTATACAAAATCAACTAGGTCATTCAAAATAGCATTGTTACCCTTCGAATTGTTTTCACTAATATTATTTCCATCTTTATCTCTTGGGGGAGTGGCATGTGCCTTGTATTTGTCTACTACTGCTTGTCATACATCAAATCTTTGTGCTTGCACAAATGTTTTCATCCTTCTGCTCTAGAAGGAATAGTTCTGACCATAAAACAATGACATTCCATTCTTAGTGCACTCTATGATCGTCCTTCCATTGATTAGAATGTTTCTAAAGGACCTGATCTTATACCAATTGGTTGAATACTAGGGGGAAGGTGAATCAGTATTAGGCACTTTTTATCACTTCTAATAACAATATGAAAGCATTTAAGATATTAACAACTTATCACTTATGATTGCATTCAAGATACCATAAACATGTAACCACAAATACACAATACAAAAGAATTTTACATGGAAACCCAAATGGGAGAAAACCACAGAATGTTTTCTTGTATATCAAAAGATTACACTCACAGGAAGCACCAACTTCCAAAACTCTCCAAAACCAACTGGAAGGAGGCCCCAACCCCCTGATTTGCAGGCTTCAACCTGAAGGAAGCTACAACTCCCTATGTTCTCCAACTCCAACTGGAAGGAGGCTCTAACCCACTAGTTTACAAGCTCCAACCTGAAGGAATCTACAATTCCCTTTCTTTGCCCCTTCCTTCCTCCCTTGAATATAAATGGAGACTCAAAATGTCACTATTACTGTCATTGATATTTACTGTCACTGATATCGATGCATCACAATCATCAAAACCATATTCACCTCAATAACCACATAAGACTTATGCCAAGATCCACCAAGAACATTTCTCACAACATATTCCAAACATCACCAAGACATGACTCAATCATGTACCATAACATCCAAGATGTACAACAAATCATGTGCCATGTCCCTCAAATCATATGCCAAAAATCACCAAGCTATGCCTCTAGACATGTGTCAAATACCTCCAAGATATGCCTCAAAGCATATATCATAACATCAAGATGAAAAATTCAATACATATAGAAAACCATACCTTTTATCATACAAGAACATGATACATAAGATTGCAGACCAATAGACCTTGCTCAATTTCATCATAAAGAGGGTAGCTCCTTCTTCAACCTTTCCTTCAGCCTCGCTAGAAAAAACTAGGAAAATCGTGGGGCCTCACTTGACAAGCCCTATGCAAGCTATGGGGGCCTCGCGGGACACCCTATAATTGATCCACATGGGCATTCTCAATTATGGTTACTAGAAACCCTTCTCCAATATGCAGCTGTGAGACTTCCTTCTTCGCACTCCTCCGCTACCTCAAATTCGCTACCTGAGATTCACTAAGAGATCACATACTTGATTGATTGCATAGTCATTATGAGAGGCTCTTTAACGTATATTTATACCCTTCAAAGCAACTCCTTTATTTGACTTTAGGGACGACCTGTAAGTTATTATTTGCAACAACTTTTCTCCTTTAATTAATTTTGGGGTTGACTAGTAACTTTTTGTCCTTAGATTCGGGGCTTCTTGACCATACTTCGGGGCTTCAAGTTTGTGAGGTCATAACTTCTCAACCATGAGTAACCACGTGGAGTGTCATCTTCCATTGGAAACTACATGATGAGGACTATCCATATATGAGAGCTTTTCATGTATTGGTAATGTACTTCACCCTCTTTTTATCCAATGAACCTCGGACTTCATGACCACTTCTTTGGGGCTTCATACCTACTTAACCACTTAACCATACTTCAAGGGATTCTTGTAGACTCTATCAAAGCATCTTCTCGTGAGGTCCATGCTTAAAGTTATGCCATAAGGGAACCACTTTGGATACTTCTTCAAATACACCCATTACTTCTAGAGGATTTTGAACTTCTTCTAAGGTTGACATCAATGACAACCGATTTTCCAACAATCTCCCCCTTTTCCATTGATGGCAACACTCATGCTCCCCCTCTGACTCGTACTCCCCCCATGACCAATGCTTCCCATTTCTTCATGCAGTGCAACCTGCAAGGGCCTCGCGGGACACCCTATAATTGACCCGCGGGGGTATGCTCAATTAGGGTTACTAGAAACCCTTATCCATTCTACGGCTTAGAGACTTCCTTCTTCGCACTCCTTCACTACCTCAAATTTTCTAAGAGATTGCATACGTGCTTCATTGCATAGTAATTATGAGAGGCTCTTTGATGTATATTTATACCCTTCCAAGTAAATCCTTTAGTTGACTTTAGGTCCGACTTGTAACTTCTTATTTGCAACAACTTTTCTCCTTTAATTATTTTTGGGGCCGACTTGTAACTTCTTGTCCTTAGATCTGGGGATTCTTGACCATACTTCGGGGATTCATCTTTGTGAGGGAATAACTTCTCAACCATGAGGAACCACATGGCATGCCACCTACCATTGGAAACGACATGATGAGGACTATCAATCTATGAGAGCTTTACATGGATCTACAATGTCCTTCACCCTCTTTTTCACCAATCAACCTCGAGATTCATGACCACTCCTTTGGGGATTCATGACTACTTAAACAATCAACAATACTTAAAGGGATTCTTGTATACTTCATCAAAGTGTCTTCCTATGAGGTCCATTCTTAAAGCTACGCCATAAGAGGACCACTTTGGAGACTTTTTCAAATACACCCATTACTTCTAGTGTTAGGTAGTTAGAGAGGTAGTGGGGGGCCCAGAGGGCCCATAGTGATAATAGTGGAGGCCATTCAATTTAAGGTGGACTAGGTCCACTATAGTATTAAATAAGGCTCACTATGGTAGTTAGATATAATAAATGTAAGATGACTTATTAGAAGGTTCCACTTCTAGAAGCTTCCTCCTCTAGAATGTTCTTAGGTGGTTGGTAGTAATATAGGTTTGGGAAATGTAATGAAACAAGTTGAGAAGCATTGTATTTGGAGCGATGGCTCAAGAGGAGGATTCCCCCTCGAAGAGGAAAGTGAATAGGAGAGGATCCATTCCATAATAGGATCCATTGTATGGTGTTTCCCTACCTTAAGAGTTTGATATAATAAATTGTGGTTATTTTATATTGTTCTCTGAATATTTATGGTATTTCTATATTCAGTCTTTGGTACTTAACATCTAGAGGCTTTTGAATGTATTCTAAGGTTTATATCAATGACAACCAATTTTCCAACAAGATGTTGATGTTTTGGTAGTTGCGGGAGATATTAACCTCCAAGTGTAACCTTTGTACTTAGAATATAATATTTTGGATGTAAGAGAACCAGTAAAAATATGTGTGGAAACCCTAGAAAAGAAGTTGGCCCAAGGAGAATAATAATAAAGAAATAGAAAACCCAAGAAAGAGAAGTTGGCCCTTCCAGAAAAAGTCAAAGTAAATTATATTTGCCAAAAAAGATAGGTCGGCCCTGTGGGAAAAGTTGACTGGAAAAATAAGTATAAATAAGGTGACACCTTAGCTCATTTGAAAACTCACACACACACACTCAGCAGAAGGAGGGCGCAAGTCTGAGGAGTAGTAGTTGCAACAAAAGAAGGTGCAAGTTTGGAGAGGCTAGTGTAGCAGTTGTCATGGCATAATCTCAGTCCTTTTGGTATCTCTCTTGTGTGATTCTCTTGGTAAAGGTACGCTTCTATTAGTAGAGGTATGTTATATTAGTATAGTGTTGTTGCTGCAGTAGTGGTGTTTTTGGTTAGAGTTTATCTATTGGTTCTAGTATGGACTTTCTGGAATCATTCTATCTAAGAAAATTTTAGTGTGCTCAGGGGTGGCATATGTGAATGCCTATGGTTGGGTGAAAATGATGTGACATTGTCTATGGTTAAATGAGCATACCAAAATTTTAACATAGTATCGGAGTTAGTTTTCTTCATAACAGTCTAACCACTGGAAGGAAGATCCTCAGTTTTCCCATTGTAAATCTTGTTGAGCACTTACTGAACCCATCAAGAAGGTTTCCTAAGTAGGACAGATATTTCCCCCGGATCAGATCTCCAAAATTATGAAATTAAAAAAATAGGTTTCCTCATAAAAGCCTAGGTATGCAGTGTCAGTTGTAATTGCAGTACCAGTTGCAGTTGCAGTTGCAATGCCAGTTGCAATTGCAATGCCAGTTGCAGTGCTAGTTTCTTCGTGTCGGTTGCTTCGTGTCGGTTGCTTCATGTCAGTTACTTCGTGCCAGTTGGAGTGCCAGTTGTAGCACCAGTTACAGTGCCAGTTGCAACACCAATTGCAGTACCAGTTGTAGTTCCTCTGGTCTAGTGAAGTTTTTGATAGCTCGTTGAGAATATCATTGAAAGGATGTTGAAATTATTCTTTCCCTAGATCAACTCACTAGCCATTCTTCTGATAGTTAGGGATTTTGGTTTTGCAGCAACAACAAACCCTAACCCAAATTCATTGGGAAATTTCAGTAAAGATTTGGGCCTAATTTTTGTTGTCCTAGTGCACCTTACCCTAGCACATCTCCAGCTACCTTCAATTGCAAGTTGGATCACTTTGAAGTTTTAGGATTCGTCGTTGCTTATCGTTGTTTTCTGCTCCTACCGGAGGTATGTACTTGTATATGTTTAAATTGTATCATTATCTTAAGGGTATTTGCAAGAGAAGGGATCTTTTGTCCAAACAACAATTGTAGATCCAGAGGGATCTCAGATCCAACACATTCAGAGGAACAACACACTCCAGGTTTGATTGTTTTGATATGCCTCTAACTATTATGGCATTAATATGATCTCATGAACATCTAGTTGATTTTTGATCTATTGAAGTTATGATTATCATACTAACCTTTGGTCAAAGTTGAATTTATAATCTGACTCTAATCAAAGTATTAGATTGATTAATGTTGAGATTTTCGAGTTTACTTGCATTATATTCCCTAACTCAGATTTATGTCAAGAAAGCATATTGTCTTAGTACAGGGGACAGGTTGGGGAGAATACTTGTCATGTTGAGTGACGGAGACTTGGAAGAAAAGAAACAACACTCATTCTTGAAGATAAGACTCCATGTTCCATGTTTGATTGATTAAAATGATAAGTTTCCAATTTGCACATATCAAGTTTGATAATTGATACATTACAAGTAAACACTATACTTGTGAAAACAATCTTTGAAAGGTTTTATTACTGCTAGATACAATGAATACTTGGTAGCATGTGAGTACTATTGATGTAAATGCTTATTGTACTTGTTTGCAAGATGAACTAGCATCTCCTCTAGGAGATTCTTCTTGTTTTTCTTCCAGGCAAGTCACCTTGGTAATGCAATGATGATTACCATGAAATTGTCTTTTATTCTTGATAACATAGATATATTCTTATGAAAATGCTATTATATGGAAATACTTTTGCTCTTGTTTTTCTTATTTCGGGAAAGTTACCATGGAGGAATGATTGGTCACGACACTAGAAGAGTGTTGTTCCTATTTCTTATTATTGTATTTTTCATTTTGTCTCTTGTTCCAGGCAGGTCACAAGTGATAGCTCTAAGAAGGAGTTACTGTGACGATTTTTCTCATTATTGTTTTTATTATTATTAGAGTATTATTCTTATCTATTGTTTTCCCTTGTTGTTGGCCTTGTTCTAGGCAGGTCACAGGTGATAACTTTGAGGGAAGCTATAGTGACTGTTGCAGGAGGCAACATATTAGATGGTCTCTAGTTTGAGACATGGAGCAGACTACCTAGATAAGAAGTTCTATACTTGACTACATACATCCATGTACCGAAGAAAAGAGGATAAAGAAGGGTACTTTTGTGAGATACAGAGTATTTCATATGGGGATTGATTTTAAGGAGCAGAAGGCTCAAAAGATGACTGAACAAATCCCTCTAGTGCAATTAATTACTCTTTAGATCATTAGGAAGAGTTAGTAGAGAAATAAGGGCCTACCCATAATCGTTGCAGCAACCAAGAAGAGACCAACATGGTCCCATGACACTTTATAGGATGCAAATATATATAGAATTGATGAGTCATATCATGAGGAGCAGATGGATCCACCAGTGGTGAGGCAGGCGGCCTCACCAAGTACCAGCTCAGAAGGAGCTGGAGTTCAAAGGGATTCATCCCTCACAATCCAATAGGGAGGATCAACCTCCCCAAGACCATTCATAGGAGACTTGATAGGAAATCATCACATATAGAGGGAGCAGATGGCTCCGAAGGTTATATAGACTCATAGGGAGTCAAGATTCAGAGGGAGCATGGAGACTCAGAGTGAGCCTGAACTCAGAGAGATTCAGTGGCTTAGGTACTTTCATTCAGAATGTATTCCTCCTCATATTCAGATGGGAGAGAGAGATGTCTTCCAATACTAATAGACAGGTGCCATGAGTTGAGGAGACTAGATCAAAGCTTCAGAGGCTTTGAGGAGATATGAGACCTCCTGGGAAGATTCCCTTGTTTCAATGACAGAGGAGGAAGTTAGTCAGAAGGACTGGGATATGGATTTTTCCTTGGTTCCAATACCAGAAGGGAAATCATTGGTGACTTCCAAGTTGATATACAAGATCAAACATGTTGTCGATGTCATCATAGAGATGTACACAGCCTGATTTGTGGTCAGAGGATTCTCCCAGCAAGAGGGAAAAGATTATGACAAGACACCTCCAGTAGTCAGAAGAAGTGTACGTAGAGTAGCCACAATATACATGAGAAGGAGTCTCATGTATGCAGATTGAAGAAAGCTTTGTACAAGCTTAGCCAGGCACCCAGGGTGGGATTGTTGGGTATGTGTTATATTATTTGCACAACTAGTTATAGGGTCTGCTACGTTGCATCGGGCGTGTATGGGGGTTTGAGGGGGGGAGTTAGCCCCCCCTTCCAAGGTTGTAGGGGGGAGATAGCCCCCCTGTGCGCGAGTTCAAGGGTACCTCCCCCAAGAACAAAAAAATCCTTGGGAAACGTGTCGCATTTTTTCCTCGTTTTTTGTGTTGCCTCGATTTTCATGTCCATTGTTGGGCGATTTTTCAACACATGGTTTTTTGCCAATGGTTTTCTATTTTAGGTTAAGGAATTAGGTTTTTTGACCAATCTAGGTCATTGGGTTAGGGTTTTGGATGTCGTTGACTCCTATATGTATATTGTATTGTAAAAAATGTATCACTATGAATGAATATAGAATACGTTGGTTTTCCTGGTTTGGGTTTCTAGGGGAAAAATATTTGTTTAATGTGTGTATTTTCCATTGTATCTTTTACTGAAATTTTTTTTGCAATAAATATTGTACAAGGTTAAAATCTACAAGGATATGCCAAACAGTTATTTCGATGATCCTGGGATTGGTTTCCTACACCGATGCTGACGAATTTGAAGTTATTGAGTGATACATCTTCAAAGACAATGGATGCCACCATGTATAAACAAATGATTGGTTTGTTGACGTACTTAACGAACACAAGACCAGATATATGTTTTGTGGTGAACACATTGAGTCAGTATACAGTTGAACATAGAGGTGTTCACTTGATTGCAGCAAAACATGTGATGGGGTACCTGAAAGGTACAATTGACTATGGAATCAGATATGTTTCAGATCATGAGAAAAGAATGTAAGGCTATACTGATTCATATTGGGTCGGTAGTGTCACAAATCGGAAGAGTACATCTGGATGTTGCTTCAATTTGGTATAATCTATGATCACATGGTTTAGCAGGAAGCAGACGAGTGTGGTGCTTAGTACGACAGAGGCAGAGTATATAACAACGTGTTCAACTAGCAGTGAAGCAGTGTGGCTTTGGAATATGTTTGCAGGATTGTTTGATCTCGAGTTAGAGGCGACTTGTATCTAGTGAAGTTGTTGGAGAAGCCAATGTTTCATGACAAGTCGAAGCATATCGAGATCAGGTACCATTATATCATAGATATGGTGCAGAAGGGAGAAGTGAAGCTCCAGTATGTCGCTAAAGATGAGCATATAGAAGATGTGTTGACCAAGCCTCTATTGAGAGTGAACTTTGTGTACTTTAGAGACAAGCTTAGTGTGGTCTAGAAGGACTTCCCTAGTAAGAGGGAGTGATGAGTTATAGTAAGAGGGAGTGATGAGTTATAGATGTGACTCCATATAGTAGCATGATATAGTGTGGACAACAGGTTTTCATGCCCAGGCACTGACTATGGCACTAGTCAGGATAATGTGTACACATATTCTTTGGGGAAAGCGTGTTTTCCTATCTGAGGAGTCCCAACCGGTTTGTGTGGTTGGAGGCTTCACGCAAATCCTTTGGGGAGGGCGTGCCTCTGAGACAAATAGAGGGCCAACCTAGTGCATTGGACGTCTCCTACTCCAGTGAAATAGTCACGTACGCAAATACTCCATTGAAATAGTATGGTATATTGCTACTCCATTGACATAGTCTGGTACACATAACTACTCTAGTGAAATAGTCTGGTACACTGAGATATTTCTACTCTAGTGCAATAGTCTGGTACACATAACTACTCCAACGAAATACTCTGGTACGCTAAGATATTTCTACTCCAATGAAATAGTCGGATACGCTAAGATACTGTTACTCCATTGAAATAGTCTAGTACGGATAGCTACTCTAGTGAAATATTCTAGTACGCTGAGATATTGCTACTCCAGTGAAATATTTTGGTATGCATGTTACTAGTTCTGTATGAACTAGATGCCAGATTTTGTGTGAGCTAGCAAGTTACTAGTTTTGTATGAATTAGATGCTAGATTTTGTGTGAGTTGGCGAATTACTAGTTTTGTATGAACTAGATTACAGATTATGTGTGAGCTAGCAAGTTGAAGCCCCACAATGACATAAAGCCTGGAAGGATGATGAGACCCTAGATGCATGACTGTGACATGACCATCAAATAGTATATGTGTGTGACTACGACAGAGCATGTGTGGCTATGATGGTGTTACTTGCTACATGATTTGTTTGATCATGAGATGGCTTGTTTAGCCATGCTACTTGTGACATGATCTGTTTGATCATGAGATAGCCTGTGTGGCTATGGTGATGTTACATGTAGACTGGTCTTCAATACCATGTGATTCTTTCCCATGCCATGTGAGATGGATGGATGTGTTTGATAACATTACATGAAGAACATCTTAGTTAATACCTCCCTAGCTAAGAGGGAGTGTTGATGTTTTGGTAGATGCGAGAGGTATTAACCTTCAAGTGTAACCTTTGTACTTAGAATAGAATATTTCAAAAGTAAGAGAACCATTAAACAAATGTGTGGAAACCCTAGAAGAGAAGTCATCCCAAGGAGAATAATAATAAAGAAATAGAAAACCCGAGAAAGAGAAGTCATCCCTACCAAAAAAAGTCAAAGTAAATTACATTTGCCAGAAAAGACAGGTCGACCCTGTGGGAAAATTTCATTGTCAAAATAAGTATAAATAAGGTGATGCATTAGCTCATTTTTACGTTCACGCACACTCACTCAGTAGAAGGAGGGCACAAGTTTGAGGAGGAGTAGTTGCAGCAGAAGAAGGCGCAAGTCTGGAGAGGGTGGAGCAGCAGTTGTCGTGGTGTAATCTCATTCTTTCTGGTATCTCTCTTTTGTGCTTCTCTTGGTAAAGGTACGCTTATATTAGTAGAGGTACATTCTCTTGGTATTGTGTTGTTGTTGCAGCAGTGGTGTTTATGATTAGGGTTTATCTGTTGGTTCTAGTATGGACTTGTCAGAATCATTCTATCTAAGAAAAGGTTATTGTGCTTAGGGGTGGCATATGTGAATTCCTATGGTTGGGTGAAAATGATGTGGAACTATCTATGGTTAAACGAGCATACCAAAATTTTAACACAAGAACCATCTACAAGGTGCAAACATCTACAAGGTGCAAACCAAGAGCCTTGTCGACTACCACTTTCCTTTTCAAAAAGTCAAAATAAGATTTTGAACCCTCGTCTCCCTCTAGTATCCACTGTATCCAAGAATGAACCGAACACCCTAGGTAATATAATCATCCCCCTTACGAAGTACCATCTCCAACCATGCAACATCCTAATAAAGGGATACATTAAGGAGATCCTTTTCAAAAAAAATGTGCACCTCTTCAAGTCTACACCAAGCCTACAACAACTCCTTCCTCCTTTTGGGAGCCATCATCTTGCCCCACCCTCTTATGAATTAGACAACATGGAACACAATGACCTTCCCAACCAAAGAATCCAACCCTACTCACCCATAGCTACAAAGAAATATTACAAACCCTTTGAATAAGGACCCAAAAGTTCATTGACTCCAAGTGGGACACATTCAACTTAAATAAATTTGAAGGTCTCAAATCCACTAAATTACCCAATGCAATAAGAGTTTGAATAGGAAGATGATCAAACCCCATACCATCCACCAATACATCTACTAGATGAAGCCTACTAGAAAATGAAATTTCCTCCCAGGGCCACATATCTAGTCAACCTCCCCTACACCATGTCTTATCCCTACGTAAATTTGGTCTGCATGAACCAACCTCCATAATCATCCCTCTTTTATTTCCAATTAGAGTCAAACACCTACAAAGTAGATTTACACCTCAACCAAGCCTTCCTCCCGGGTCCACTAAAAACAACACCTACACCACCACCACAATCACCCTCCCAGTCAACCATGTTAAAATCACCACCAACAATCCAGTCTACAGTCGAAAGAGAAGATGCCATCCAATCCCAAAGTCAACCATGAATAGTCTTGGACCACTAGTATGACCCAAACACATATATCCTCAAGGTTTACCCCATAATCCACCACAAAATTATAAGAAATAAGAAAACAGAGCGATCACAACACCCCCACCCCCTAGAAATGATCAATTCCAATAATAATTCACCATGACCAATCTGCTTTCGATTAGAGACTGTCATCACTCGCAATTCCAAGATAGTAGAGAGAACTTCATTCAAAAGGAAGATGGAGACCTAAACTACTAAAATGATTGTTTTTCACAAACCCCCCTAATGTTGGAATATAGTTGGGAGTTGAATACACCATTGTTTCACCATTGTGTCCCTATAATATTTCACCCACATCTTGGGGCTAAAGATCCCCTCCTAGTTTTCCGACACGAGTGGGAGAAGAAACTTCCTTCCTCTTGTTGGACTTCACCTACCACCTAGCCAGGGATGATTTTAAGGATGGAAATATATTTTAAAATGTAGAAACCTTGGTGAATCTTACTAATCCTTCATATGCCAAATATAAATGATTGGCAATATTTTTGTAAAAATATTCAAATTTCTAAGAATTTTATATGGTTTTTATAAAATTTTGGCGATTTTTAAGATAAAATAATTTTATCCTATAGAATTTGGGCGAATCATTTTTAAAATAACGAATCTCATTTTTGGAAAAACCATGGAAAATTAGCCCATGAGCGAAATTTAGCCCCTAAAATCATCCTTCCACCTAGCCTTAATCTCCATATTGCTCAAACCTAGATGAGAAAACTCCCCCTTACTCAGAGGGCCAAAGTTTTATTGGGACTACACAAGTTACACAACCACCAAGGAAGAATGGTTAGCCTAATGAATAGGTTGAATCACTGGTCCACTAGGAGTCCACATAAAGGAAGCACCAAATGTGCTTGAACCTCAAGATGGAATTCCAACTGCAATGGAACCACCAAATGAAACAACGACTAATCCTAAAACAATTGTTCATGAAGGACCATGACCCCAACACCATCTATCATATTAAAATGAGATATTGGGGGTGCTTGAGAGCCTCCCTCACCCACCTTCCTTGAATTAGCGTGACAAAGTGGGCAGTCACAAATAAAGGTAGTCCTAATCTTGGAACACAAAGCATGCATTTGATAAATTAAGGTACCTCACCTTCTGTTGGAAGACCCCTACCAATGGTGCACAGTAAGATGAATGGGTAATGTAATGATCCCAAGCCATTATGCAAGGATCTTCACGGTTTTGGTGTCTTTTAAAAACTTTTCCTGAGTGAGGTACTTCGTCAAACACTTTGTTGTCCTACTTGTTTAGATGTGTTTACTTGTTGAATGGCCTCTTGATTTCGGCCTTAGGGTTTACTGATGTGATATATATGTGTGTTATAGCAATAAACAAAAGATATAACCATGGAACATACCTCAACCATATGCAATATGATAGACAAGCCAAAACATCTCAAATCTCCTTTTATTTATAAGATAGAAGAACCTGCTACAATGGAGATGTCGATCTGGAATGCTCAACAAATGGCTATGAGAATAGATAATAGAGCTGCTACAAAAAGCTCCCGATAATACAAAATCAGACTCCAAAGGTTGGATAAGAGATGAAGACCAATGCCACGTCCTGCTGGATAGTTGAAGCTCCTCAACAATTCGGCCCTGGTCCCAAAGATGTCCAATCACCTCAATAAAGATGCCAAACAGTAGATCGGGTGATGGCAAGAACAACCCAGGTGCCCGAATCTCTAAGATCCCTCTCAAACCCTGTAGATTTGAACTCCTCCACTGAGTGGCGCGCCCCACTAGATGACTGAAACCCTAGATAATTCGGCCCTGATGAAAGAGGCCTCCAAATGCTCTGAAACTCCCCAGGAATATAGATTAGGACACTCCAAGTCCCTAAGTGAAGTCTCAGGGTCAGATCTAAAGTGTAACCCCTCCAAACTGACTAGATCTGAATCTCATAAACACCCTCCTTCTCTTCAATTCGTCCCAATGCTCTAGCAAATCATCTATATCATAAAACTCTCTCAAAAAGCACTAGGAATGATGGGGAAGACCGTGCAAGAAGAACCCATGTGATAGAATCTCCAAAATCCCTGCCAATCACCTGCAATGAATCTCTCTCCAAGAATGGTGTGCCCCCCCTTGCTGGAAACACCCAACTGGAGCGCCCTCTCTCTATCTGCACAAGTAACTGATGTGGAATCCTCCTGCAACTGAGTAGATCTGACTAGAATGGTGTGGGAGAGTATTTCATCTCTGAGGCCAAGCTTGGGACAAGCTAGGTGGAATCTTTCACCACCGAATCGTCCTCTAGGGTTTGTTAACTCAAACCCTCAAAACCCCCAATGTTGGGCTCACTAGCTAGAAGCCAGATATCAAATGATAATCATACATGAATGATGAGTAAAGGCCCTTGCCTTCCTTTTATACTTTTTTCGCTCACCTTGTCCCTCCAAAGTGACTTT
>ML781996.1:667488-695661 GCA_009831015.1 Picea engelmannii
TTCCAATGAGCTATTACATTGAGAGGTTCCTCCAAGTAATGTGCCCAAAATGACCTCTTCAGTGATTTCAATTAACTTATAGCTCAAAATAGTCAAAATCATGGAAATCGTCGGAATGCAACGAAACCAAAGCCAACCTGTGCAGAATGGCCCATAATGATGGAATATGATGATCAATGCAAGTTGGACCCCACAATGCCTCTCAAATACCCCTGTACTCGCTATAACATCCATCTGTCTACTCCAGTCATCATAAATCTTTGTTGTTGTCAATGATAAATGTGTCAGAAAAGGATAACAGACATATCTGCAGCTGACTGTAGGACTGGAAGGCGTCACATGCTTTGGTCAATCCCAAGGATTCGACCAGAAGCTCGTCCATCGGTATCCATGATAAATGCTCTCCTGTGGTCATCACTGAATCCCAATCATCAAGAACAACCAGAAGTAACTCCTCTAACTGATGGTAAACCAATCTCCATCTCCCATCACCCATGCAACTGCTGAAACAGTGAAGGTGAGGTCTCGTAACTATGTGTTTCTACCAAGGAGTGGCATCTGCATGCTCCCCTAAGTGTGTCTCCTCCCTGCAAGGCAGTACACCCCTCTGAATCCCACCATACATCTCGGCATGCCCCTGTGATCTATCACTCACTACTGTATGCTTCGGCATACTCATGTCGTCTTCTATAGACTCCTTTTGTATCAACCTCTACATGGAGGTCAACCGCTCTCTGAACAAAAATGGAAGTGTCCTCCATCAACTGGTGCTCCTCTGCTAGATCACCAACATCCTCTATCAATGTGACTGACTGATACATCTGAGTGTCCACTAAGACAGATGAAGTGGATCTCTGACGAATCTCCTCAAGAGACTCATATGATCTAGACTCTGATTCTTGAAGGGTTGTTTGTGTGCCTCTCAAGAATCCTCGAGTGCTCTCCAACTCTTGAGTGAGTCGGTCTACCTCCAACTCCTTCCCCCTCAAGGCCCTGTAATAAAACTTGCCAATCCCCAATAGGTAGTCCTTGTCTGTCAACAACTGCTGGTAGTCAGTCCTCATCATAGACATTCTCTTCCCGAGAGTGTGAAAATCATCCATGGAAAATCCTCCATCTGAGCTACCCTGTGCCACTGATGCTCTCCAATAGTAATCTGCCATCACTACATGCATGTCATCAATACGTCTAGTGGCTTCCATCATCATAGCCTCACTAACTCTCAACTGTGTTTCTAAGTGGTGTGACTCATGATCATGGTCATGTTGAGGTGCCATCTCAGACCCCTCACTGCTAGTGTCAGTCCGACTAGTGTCAACTCTGGAATCACCAAAAACACCCTCTACATAAGATGATGTGCTGAACTGTCCACTGTCTGTTGTGCTGTTGGGCACTCCTGTATGCCATTTCACTCCATCACTAGATTCTATCTCCCCTTGAATCACATTGTACCCTGTGTGAGCAGCCCTATCCTCTTGTGCACTCGACTTGCTACTATCCTCTGCGTCTGGATCCCATATAGTTGTGTCTAGACACATACTATGGTCATCATGAATACTAAACAGTGCATCCTCATCAATGAAAGCCGATCCTGGAAGTAAGTGCTCCATCAACCTATCAGCCTCTGTATTCTGCTCAACCACTGGAGTCTCTAATAGTTGTGACTCCATCTCCTCTGGCTGACCTATATGTGTGAGGTCAACTACCTATATGTCTTGTACCTCCTTCTGGATCTGTGGGTCTACTTGTCCATGGTGTGCATCCCTCACACTAGGCTCATCCATCATACCTGACGTGCCACTGATCTCCTCATGTGACGTGGCTATCATGGGTGTCTGAACAGGTGAAAAATGTGTCATGGCCCCCATAGGAAGCTCATCATCTCTAGGTGCTAACACGTGTGACTCCTCACTAGTGTCACCACTTTGTTGAGATGTAAAGACATCAATGGTATGTGATATGTCTGCTGATACACGGGTGCTATCGTCCTGTCCATCCAGCTGCCTATCCACTACACAAAGGTCATCACCCTCCTTAAGCGTGCAAGCATCACTAGCCTCTATGCAAGAGTAATCATCACTATCCTTTGAGGTAGAGTCACTATCACTAGCCTCTGTGAAAGAGTCATTATCATCATCCGACTACTCTGAATCCACATCTATCGCTCCATCCACACACACCTCATCCTCCCTATCATAGTGTGCCTTAATAGTGTGCTTCGGATCCTTACCCCTACACCTATGATCTCGTTCCCAAGGAGCCTTGCAACTGTAGAAAAGTTGCGTGCTCCTAATGGGCGTGGGGTCTCTCTGTTCTTCCCACCTTCTACGGTCTCTGGCTCTCTTTTCCTCTAATCCGATGATCCCGAGTAAAATCTCATATTCACTCCATCTGGGATTTCTCCAAGCTACATATTGTGGGAAGGTTATGTGAGCCCTAATCTCTTCGTTGCTAAGGTTGGAATATTGTATCTCATAGCAAATTAGATCAAAGTGCATCTCATCCATTTCTCCTTATGGAAGACCCCTCTATGCTCTGCATGCATGTGCTAATTCCCACGGGTTGGCAGGACTCTAAGCTCTGATACCACTGTAATGATCCCAAGCCATTATGCAAGGATTATCACGGTTTTGGTGTCTTTTTAAAACTTTTCCTGAGTGAGGTATTTCGTCAAACACTTTATTGTCCTACTTGTTTATATGTGTGTACTTGTTGAATGGCCTCTTGATTTCGGCCTTAGGGTTTACTGATGTGATATATATGTGTGTTGTAGCAATAAACAAAAGATATAACCATGGAACATACCTCAACCATATGCAATATGATAGACAAGCCAAAACATCTCAAATCTGCTTTTATTCATAAGATAGAAGAACCTGCTACAATGGAGATGTCGATCAAGAATGCTCAACGGATGGCTATGAGAATAGATAATAGAGCTACTACAAAAAGATCCCGATAATACAAAATAAGCCTCCAAAGGTTGGATAAGAGATGAAGACCAATGCCACGTCCTGTTGGATAGTTGAAGCTCCTCAACAATTCGGCCTTGGTGCCAAAGACGTCCAATCACCTCAAGAAAGATGCCAAACAGTAGATCGGGTGATGGAAAGAACAACCTAGGTGCCCGAATCTCCAAGATCCCTCTCAAACCCTATAGATCTGAACTCCTCCAATGAGTGGCGCGCCCCACTGGATGACTGAAACCCTAGATAATTCGGCCCTGATGAAGGAGGCCTCCAAATGCTCTACAACTCCCCAGGAATATAGATCGGGACACTCCAAGTCCCTAAGTGAAGTCTCAGGGTCAGATCTGAAGTGTAACCCCTCCAAACTGACTAGATCTGAATCTCAGAAACACCCTCCTTCTCTTCAATTCGTCCCAATGCTCTAGCAAATCATCTGTATCATAAAACTCTCTCAGAAAGCACTAGGAATGATGGGGAAGACCCTGCAAGAAGAACCCAGGTGATAGAATCTCCAAAAGCCCTGCCAATCACCTGCAATGAATCTCTCTCCAAGAATGGTGCGCCCCCACTGGTGTGCCCTCTCTCTATCTGCACAAGTAACTGATGTGGAATCCTCCTGCAACTGAGTAGATCTTACTAGAATGGTGTGGGAGAGTATTGCATCTCCGAGACCAAGCTTGGGACAAGCTAGGTGGAATCTTTCAGCACCGAATTGTCCTCTAGGGTTCGTTAAGTCAAACCCTCAAAACCCCCAATGTTGGGATCACTAGCTAGAAGCCAGATATCAAATGATAATCATACATGAATGATGAGTAGAGGCCCTTGCCTTCCTTTTATACTTTTTTGGCTCACCTTGTCCCTCCAAAGTGACTTTCATTTTATTAATATTTAATTAATTAACCTTTTTACCTCTGAAAAGCTCCTTATCTCTCCTTGTGACTTCCCTGGCCACTGAAAGTCACTTCTAGCCATCCCATCCTGTAGTGTTGCTCCTTTCGATTCCAATGAGCTATTAAACTGAGAGGTTCCTCCAAGTAATGTGCCCAAAATGACCTCTTCAGTGATTTCAATTAACTTATAGCTCAAAATAGTCAAAATCATGGAAATCGTCGAAATGCAATGAAACCAAAGCCAACCTGTGCGGAATGGCCGATAATGATGGAATATGATGATCAATGCAAGTTGGACCCCACAATGCCTCTCAAATACCCCTGTACTCGCTATAACATCCATCTGGCTACTCTGGTCATCATAAATCTCTGCACTGTGATGATGTCCCAAAGTGGGGACATTACAGGTAAGCATCCACTTCAAATCCACCTCCATAAACGCTTGCATTAGTACATAATGAATTTCTTTGTCCACCAAGAATAAGAACCGTACCAAACCATCATGAAAACAAATCAATTTAAGGGTGCATATTTGCAAGCAAGGCTGAAAATTCCAACCAAAGAAATTAGTGGGCCTCACTGTGATCTTTGAGGTTGAAATCCACCCTCCTAGACTAAACATAGGAAAGAGCACCTGCAATGTTCCAAGTGTCAAATTATAACATGTGAAGGGTTGCGACATTGGAGCTAAATAACAAACAAACATATTTCGATCCCAAGCCCTAGTAAGAATTCAAGGAAATCCACCTAGCTTCCCAATTCATAAGGCACCAATGGTTAAATATTACTTCATCCAACATTTGACGTAAAAAAATAGAATCGCTCCTCCAGTTTTCAAATGCATGCACCCCTCAAAATATTCCTTGTTGTCTGTAAGGAAAAAATTGAAGCCATTTTGATCTATACATGACGTGGAAGCAAAATTTGCCTAAGCTACGAAGGTAATTCAAGATGAGACCCATCACCCTAAAGCTCTATATGAGTTTGTGTTTGAGGTGTCAAATTAAAGTGCTTCTCCATACATGTCTCCTCCCGTGCGCACACAATGACTAGATAAGAATTAGCTAAATGTGAGGCTACACCCAAATCTATCAACGACAAGAATGCTCCCTCAATACACAATCTCGACTACCCCCTCTTTGCTTGTAGCCATTATCTTGTTCTTGAGGCTTACCCCACAACAAACTCCTTTTCCATGGAAAAAGCGTTCCCCATTAAGGAAAGCGGAGGCCAATCCTCTTTCCACTTGCACAAACTAGAAAACCCAAATTCCAAAAATTTGGCATTCAAAGATAAGAACACTGCTCGCATGGAACCATTTCTTTTTCAAAATAGTTGAGGGTGATGTACTCCAAAGGAGAATGCTCCTTGGATTGACTTCACCGCTAGTATACTATAAATTAAAAATAAATAAAAAAGAAACCCATCCATACGAGCCTTTTCTCTTGTTGTAAAATCCACACATGCCTTTTCCAAATAGGCTATACATGTTGCACCTACACCTACATAGGTTGTATCTGCTACCAAACCCACAATTATACATGTCCCTACTATTGTTCCTATTGTACATGTCCCTAGTGTTGTTCCTATTGTACCCACACATGTTCCTAAGCTCTCTATTATATGTCACAGGGCTCGCTGAACTTCATGGTTGAAGTTCAAAATTCAACGATTTTCAACAAAATTCAAAGGTTCGACCCTAATTCGTGGAGGTTCGACCGTACATCCGTGTTGACTGTCTATACCCACTTCGCCTCCACTGTTGTTGGTTGTTGCAACTCCATATCAATGCTCCGACTCCCACAACTGTTGTTGGTTGTTGCGGCTCCATCTCAGTGTGATGCCTATTGTGACTTCCACGATCACTGCTACAATGACGACGAAAACAACTAGCAATGAGCCTCGGCAATTTGTTGCTGCCAATTACAAGTCATCGACTTACAACAAGCCTAACTTTCTATACCCACTTCGCCTCCACTTATTGTTGGTCGTTGCAACTCCATCTCGATGCTCCAACTCCCACAACCATAGTTATGATTCCATCTCAGTGTGATGCCTATTGCGACTTCCATGATGACTGCTACAATGGCAATGACAACAACTAGCAACGATCCTCAACAATTTGTTGTTACCACTAGTCATCGACTTACAGTTAGCAGTGAACTAATCATTAGCTTATTACTTAGTATATTTTTTTATTGTTGAATAAACAAGATACACAAAGCAGTAAACCAATCATTAAGTCACTACATGATAATTAATATTTCTCAATAAGTTATACCCATGACCGTACTCTGCACCATTATTAATGCCTTAGTAACTGTGCTCTGTCCCTTGGTCCGCTCATCTATACAAAAGCACTACCCATCGCTCTCAGACTATGTCAATATATAATCTCCGACTATGTCAATATATAGTCGAAATTATCTTACAAATTCATACTATTCTATCTAAAACACTGCCTAAATAACTATTCTTTCTAATCTGCAGATTTCCCTAATTGTTAACCAATCCTGTAAATGGCATCTCTATCTGCAAGACTTACCATGTATTTATTTTTCCTAGCCCTAATCCCATGTATTCTCAAAAACTTCCTAGCCCTTCATTCTGAGCTCCTGAACACATATGCTCAGAGCACTAGAATCGTTTAGATCCCTATGCAGCATCTTCGTAACTTTTCCTTGGAGGATGAGCTTGTACTGAATGGCACCAATAAGAGCCAGAGACGTAATGAGAAACATGTAGTAAAAGTGTGGGCATTCTGCTGAGTGGCAGCAGTCAAGAGCAGGGTGAGAACAATCACATGGAAGGAAAAATACAAACGAGCAAGTGGAATATTTCTTTCTTGATAATCTCAATCCTTGATTCCTTTACTTCGATGCAGCTGATATTATAGGGTCTTCACAGGAGAAGGCAGAGCGGGAATATCGGAGGGGCTCTGATCCTGAACATCCACAGCGCTCAGCATAATTGACAACCATCTGAGCAAACTAAGATTACAATCTATTCTGAAAAAACAGAAATCAGAATGTTAAAAATGGTAAAATCTGTAACAATTGAATCCCTGAACGTTTTTCACCAAGAAAAATTGCAGGGACATAATCCGTTGAAAACAATCAAAGAGCACTGGAAAGATGAAACCAACGGTCTATTGAATGAGGTTATTTAGTGGGCTTTGGTAAGCTTGAGGTTTCACCAAGAAAAATTGCAGGGATATAATCGGTCGAAAACAATCAGAGAGCACTGGAAAGATGAAACCATTTGTCTATTGAATGGGGTTATTTAATGGGTTTTGGTAAGGCTGAGGACGAGTTCAAGAGTGGTGCAACAACTACTTTTTGGAAAAATTCAATAATTCAATGATTGTTTTTTTTTAAGAAATGATCTCAATATAAAGCAAAAGTCTATGGAAGGGATCAAATTTTTAGAGCCAAAATTTTATGAAGTGTAAATATTTTTATTATTTAAAATTTTGTGAAAAATGTTTTTATTATAAAAGATTTAATCTTTTGAACTTTTAAGTTAAAATAAATTTAAGTTAGTTATTATTTAAAATAAAATTAATACAAAAATAGATATTTTTATATGGGACATCCGGTAAAAGAGAATTGGATTGGTGTTCAGTTAAAATAAATTTAAGTTAATTATTATTTAAAATAAAATGAAGAGTACATACATTTATTTATATGTAAGTTAATTATTATTTAAAATAAAATGAAGAGTAGATACATTTATTTATATAGATCATTTAGTAAAAAATAAGTTGTGTTGGTTTTAGTATATGCTTTATTTCTGAGAATTATGAGGAGACCATTAAATATTTATTGGTATCGTGTTCCTATAATGTGTAAATTCGGAAGGAGGTGACAATTCACTTTGATCTAAACGATATTTGAAGGGGTCAAACAATGGCGGAATGTGTGAAGGTCTAGTGTGAGAATCATAATTTGAAGTCTTTCAAAACTTTGCTTCTCATTATAGGTTGGGGTATTTGGTTGGTTAGAAATGATAGTTTATTTGAAAACAAGATTATTCTAGTTATTTAAGTTGCTTCTTGAGGGATGAATAAACTGAGGTATTTTAAATAAACAAAAAATGCAAAATTGTCGAGGATTATGGTCAAGGAAGAAATAGATAAGTTTGGGCATAGGTGTATTTTGATGAAGCTACTCAAGGTGACCTATAGATAGTGAGGTTGGTGGAGTCATATATATAAGGGACTCTCATATGTTAAAACTCAAAGCAGGGTTGGGCAATGGATCAAATAACTATGTAGAACTCAAGGCTCTAAAGCTAATTTTGTTTCTAGAAGTTGAAAAGGGTATTTCAAATATTCAAATTTTTAGTGACCTTCAAGTGGCAATTAATTGGATGCAGGGATCTTATGCCTTATACAAATTTCTTCTAAGGCATATATTTGAGCATATCCAACCATGTTTAGTTTCTTTTGATCACATCACATTTCATCATGTTTCCAAGGAAATGAATGTGTTGGCAGATGAGTTGTCTAAGGCAAGACATTCATTGGAAGTTGGGCATTGGAACATATGGGTCAGTGAGGATGGTCAATCCTATGAATATGACCATCCTCCTTTTCTATGAGCTATTGGTCAGGGATTGTTGTTTATGTGCATATTTTTTGTTTTTAAGATAGATCTACAAGATATCATTTGAGTCCATGGGTTGGGTGTTTTCATTTTCGATGATCCTTGGTCAACATAAGATTAGACCTTGGTTTGTATGTCAAGAATAATAATTGGGACTATTATATGGTTTTTTGGAGTCCAATAGGATTTTTTTTGGAAATCATGATGGTCCCTATTGGGGATATTTTCAGTTTTTTGGGTGTATATTCAAAGAATAGTGTGTTTAAGTAGTGGGAGGGAACATTGTTTTTTTTCTCGATCTAAAGTTGTGATAAATACTAATGATGGTCTTATGACATGTTGAAGAAGCATATGAGGAATGTAATTTTGTTCTCTATTAATGAAATTATGAATTTGTCTTCCATGGAAAAAAAATGTATACACTCATTCATTTATGATAATTTTCCTAACACTAAGTTGTAAATATGCTTCTTGATGCAATATATTCTAGCCAAATTCAAAAATATATTCAAAGCTAGACATTTCCATGTAAAATGTACTTCATGGTGTAATAAATTCAAGCCAAATTTAAAAAGATGTTGAAAACTATATGTTTTTATGGTAGTAACCGCTTTTGACTAACCATATTAGGGATTAACTACAACTTTGGTTATTGTCCATATCATTGATGATGAGAACATATGGAGGTGGGATAGGAAAGGAATGTTTTAAATATGTGTTAATTGATTTCATTTTTGCTTAATCTTTCGTTGACATTTCTCCTTTATATTTTGGAATATAATATTTTAACCAAGTTTATAAGGGAGCATTGTATTGCATTATAGGAATATATTAGTTCTGTTAGTTATAGGTGTGCTCTATTTTGACCACATTTTGTAGTCTCTTTGAGTGAATCGTATCATAATTTTATGCCCTCTAAATACATAAGGCTTACTATGAAAATGATGCATGTTAGGGGAATTTATTAGAGAGAATGTTTTGGAGTGGTTTTTTTTTGCATTGTCATAGTTATTCACTTTGTTGGCATTTCATCTAAGTGATCATTAGCATATTACATGTAAGTTCATGTTATGATTTTCTTGTAAGAGGAAAATGGGATTGGTGTTTGATCTTTAGTTGTGTGTCTACCTTTATATATTCATCGATCTTTGAAGCAAATTCCTCATATCATCATTAGGTGTGACTTGTTTGCAAAACAATTTATCAATTAAGAAAATGTCCCTATTTTCACAATGAATTATGAGGCTTTTGATGATTATTGCTTGGTCTAGTCTCTTGCTACCATTTTATCCTCATTGGGTGTGACTTGTTTACAAAAAGATTTTATCAATTAAACAAATGTCCCCATCTTCACAATGAATTATGAGTCTTTTGATGATTATTACATGGTCTAATATGTTACTACCATTTTTAGTTTATTTATGTTCAGTTTTTTGGGCCTTTTGAAGAAGGCAAAGTGGCCCTAATTTTCTTTGTTTAGCAAATTTTAACATCCTTTTTGTAGAATATCGTATTTGTGTAAGTGTCGTCGTTGCCTATTTGTGTTCCCCTCTTTATCATGTTTCTTTTTTTAAGCCTCATATACCATAACTTATCAAATTGTTTGGTGATCAAATCATATTTTTTTTTTTAAATTATATGATTCATCTTAGACAATAACACATTGATTTCTTATTACTACATTTGAAATTTGTCAACAAGACCATTCAATAGTGTCACATGTGCATCATTGCAAAAAATAGCAAAAAAACTATATATTCAAATCTATAGAGAGACAAACTTTCACATAAATTAGAGATAATTTACAATAAAAGGCATTGATAATCGAATATATCTTTAGAAATACATGGAATTTTTTCTACACACCACTATATACCATCTTTAGTGACCAAAAATAAGATAAGTATTAAAAACATTTTCTTTACAAATATTTACATAACTTCAATTGAAGATTCATGACATTCTCAAGTGTATCTATTATTACTTAACCATCCACATGTAACAAATCATTCCTAAAATTTAAGATGCACAATCATAGGTTTGAAGAATATATTAAGAAAACCTAGTATGTATTCATGGAAAAGTGTAAATGTATATATAGATTTAATTATAAATTAGGCTATGAATATTTTATTTTCAATGAACATATTAAAATCTTTAGCCAAAATTTCTTGAAAAATTTTAAAATTGGTTAACCATTAACCAAATCAAAGCAATAGAAATAATTCATTTATTAGCTTTGTAAGACATTTTTTAATGAAAAAGTGGATGGGTAAATGATAAGGATAATTTTTGGGATGTCGCATGAATGAACTTATGAGAGGACTAGGGATTCTTTAGGTTTGAGAAGGGACCATCGACTTGGATTTGGTGGATTAATCGATTTATATGCTTGAGGGAGTGTAGATTCGGTCAACTACATGCCAAAGAGTGGATGTTCAAAGTCCTCCCCAAGGGGATAGGAAGGTTTTGTTGTCAAGGTCCAAATTGGAGGATGACCAAACTTTAGCATTAGGTGTGAAAGGGGTCATGATGGGACAAGATATTCAATGCAAATATTGAACAATGCATGTATTGAAAATAATTTAAGTTAGCATAGGGGTGTTGAGAAACTATTAGTTGAAAGGTCACCTCTTCAAGTGGATAGGCAAATAGTATTAAACTATGGCCTTCCTCCCTCATGTATAATTTTTCCCTTCAATTTGGATCTTGTTTCACTTAGGTGTGGTTCTCAATGAGCTAGTTAGGAAGGATGGAGATCCCATTGTGTTGGCCAAGATCAACGATCCAAATGATGAGTTTGGAAAATGTTGTGGGTAAGCTCTTTGTAGTTGTGAATTTGGAGAAGGCTATGTTTTTTCTGGAAGAGAGTTAGGTCTAGTCCTTGTTTATATCCATTGGTATTCTTGCATGGTTAATAATCAAGTTTCATCTTAAAATTAGTTAGAACTTCGGGTTGGGGGTTCTAACCTTGGTTTTTATTTGGATCATGTGTTGTTGTAGAGGATGGTGTTTGGTGAGAGGGTGAACCATACTTTAAAAGAGGATATCACTTGGACTAGTGAGATTGATTAGTGTTGGAAGGAAATTTTAAAGGGGTCTAAGGTAGTTGAGTTGGAAGGAGAGGTTACAAAGAATACATCTCACAATGATGGGGTGATCGAAGGCCACCATGAAGGGGGAGATATTGTTGCAAAAAAAAAGAGGAAAATGTTTGTGAAGAAAAGAAGTTCTCCAGTGAAACTAGTTTCTTGATGAAGATGTGAAGATGAATGAGGTGGTTCCTTAGTTGCATGGGAATTGGTAGGGCGTTACCATGGTATAATAACGGGTGAGAAACTATTGAAGGAGTAGATATATTTCAATTTGGAGTTGTTGATAGGGTATTCTTCGATTTTATTCATCCTTATAAGAGGATGGATGGAAGTTTATCTTTTGTTCTACATTGGACTCATAGAATATATTGGCCTCATATTGGAAGTGGGAAACTACTCCTTTATCTCTAAAGAAATGGTCCCCCTTTTTTGATGTAAAGAATAAGAAGGTAGAGAAAATGTAGGTACGGGTAAAATTCCTAGCCTACCTATTTATTTCTAGTATTCATAGGTGTTTAAGGGGATTGGAAAGGCACTTGGTCAATTCCACGAGGCATATATGAGTTTTAGTGACATGGGATCAATGGAAATTACTTGTATTTTGGTAAGTTTGTATTTGAGGGAGGGTTTAGTTATCAATATAACATTACATAAGGGTTTCTACTCCTATGTATATCCTTTGTATTAAATGGGGATCCCATTCAGATGCATTAGTTTCCATAAGTATGGACATTTGGTGTCAATTAGGTCTAGTTTGAGTGGTTGTGGGATGGAGTGTTATCCACCCAACCTAGGTTCTATTCCCATAAGTGACATGTTTAGATCATAATGAATATATTGTTGGAATGGATTTGAGCCATGTTGTTGACCTGGCCTTTTGCCCTAAATAATTTAGGGTTTACCCTGGGTACCATCCTCAAAATGAGGGGAATTTCCCATGGGTTTTCCCATGGATATGTTACCTGGAAAAAAAAGTATGGGCATTTGGTTGTTGACCATGATATGCGTCCCAGAACAAAGGTTTGGATTAGGAAACTGAAATAGGTGGAAGATGATGAGAAAGGTAGAAGCCTTGAGACTAAGTCTAATTCTAGTGGGATGGAGGCCCCTAAAGAGGACATATCCCCAAAAATTGCAGAAGGACTTGTACAAAGGGAAGATGGTTTTGTGAGGGCTAAAAAGATTGATCATAAACTTGATACGTCAAGTTAAAAGGTGAATATTCAAGCCTCCCAACCCTCAACTACGAAAGGATAAAATGGATCACTAGCATGGGAAATTCCATTAGCATACAAAAGTAAGTTTATAAAGAATTTGGCTTCTCTCAATTTATAATTTGTTTTGGAAAGAGGTATTGTCTTTGGGTCATGGTCAAATGTACATGTTGGGTCCTCCTATAATTACAGTAGGGGAGATTTTCTCAATGGTTTATCTAGTGTTAGGGAGAAGTTAAATATCCCTTTGTGTGGTCTACTTGATTCTAGGGGAGGGATTAACCGAGGGCATCTATTATTGAATGTGTCGTAAGACATTGTTCAAAGAGAGAGGTTTCTACTAAGAATGTACAGACTATGTTAGAAGGGTCATGTAGATGCAATTTGAGACTTAGGAAAGAGCATTGTTTTGATTTCAATGGGGGGACTAAAAGTGGATTGGGATTGAATGATGGGAAAGGGTTTAAAGGGGAAAGTAGAGGTAGAAAATCCTACATGTATTTGGCACAAGAAAAGGTTTTCAATGAATTCTTGGCAAGGAAACAAATTTCTTTGGATGGGGTTCTTAAAGCAGCCAATGCCCCTATGGAGGGTTCTTAATGAATTGTACAAGGTGCTCCACAATTTTCAAAAACAAAAAATTCCTAGGAAAAATGGGTGGTCAGTGGAATTTTTCTTAGGGGTTTATGATATTATTGAAGAGGATCTGATGAGGATTGTTGAAAAATCAATATCATATGGGGAAATTCTAGCAACTTTAAATGCTACCTTTATATCCCTCATTCCAAAATCAAACAATCCTTCTACATTTGGAATATATAGGCCTATACATCTATGTAATTGTATTTATAATATTACTGCAAAGATCATTGCAATAAGAATTAAAAGGTTGTTCTCTAAGTCAATATCAAATGAGCATTTTCGCTTTCTAGAAGGAAGGGAAATTCACGAAGCAATTTGGGTCACCCAAGAAGGAATACATTCCATAAAAACTAGGAATATCAAAGCTATGTTGGTCAAAGTTGACTTCTCTAATACATATCGTAGAGTAATCTGTGTGTACTTGAGTTTGATAGTAATGCATCTAGGCTTTTTTTTACCTTTTGTTAACTAGTTTTTGAACTATGTGACTTATGTCGCCTCAATATTGATCAATGAAATATCATCATCTTTTCTCAAGACCGAATGAAGATTGCAGCAAGTATCTCCATTATTGCCTCTTCTATTCTTGATTGTTGTAGAAGGTTTAAGTAAGGCCTTAATGGATGAAAAGAGAGTTTAGGCTTTTAAAGGAATTAAAATGGTGGGTTCTCTCTTTCTATCCTTGTATCCCATCTTTTATTTTTTTGATGATATCTTGATATTCATTAATGGGAAAAGAATAGATGCTACAAATCTCAAGGAGATCATAGTCATATTGTATAGCTAATAGTATGAAGATAAATATTGGGAAATCATCTATGTCCTTTATGGGGATCCCTAAGGAAGATAGGAGATCTTTCTCTTAGTTGTTTCCTTATAAAGATATTGAATTGAAGGAAGGTTTGAAATACTTAAGGTTTATAATAAGACATAATGACTATCCAAAAAGGGACCAAAATTGGTTAATAGCAAAAGTGGAGAAGAGGATCTATGTCTCATGCCACATTGGTTGTCAAGCGGAGGCTAACTTGTTTTGGTGGAGTCTATTTTAGAGGCTATATATGTATATTGGATGTATCTTTATTTTATCCCAAAAGGTATACTAGAGGATACTACAATAATTGGATTTAACTTCTTATGGTTATGTTGTAAGGAAAAGAGGGGGATCCCCTTGGTGAAATGGTAGAGATTGGTTGTGCTTAAAGGCTTGGGTAGTTGGGGATTGAAAAATATCTTTCCTTTTGCAAAAACCTTGGTTTCAAAAAGTGTGTAGAGGCTCATTCAAGGTAAAGGACTATGGTATCAAGTTGTAGTACATAAGTACAATAATCCTAAATTAATGGAAGAATGGACTAGAAATCCTTCAAAGAATATCGAAAATGTCTCAACAAGTGGAAAGCAGTAGTTTTAGACTTCCCTCTAATTGGAAATTGGCTCGTGTGGAAGGTGGGGAATGGGAATAGGATTAGAGTGGGGGAATATCTATGGGTATGATATGGTGTAGATTTCAAATTACCTAATCACATAATGGAGCCTCTAAGAAGAAGGGGTGATTACAAGCTCAACAAAGTAGTTGCACCAGAAGTTCTTCAATTTGGAGACAAGAGTGAAGTCTATAGAAATGATAGGCTTCATAGGTGAGGAAGTAATAGTATGCAATTCATATAAAACTAGACTTACATCTAGTCATGTAAGAATAGAAGAAGAAAAGGAAAACTTAATTTATCAAAGAATCCATCTGGAGGATGCACCCCTAAGGTAAGCTATAAAGTTTAAAGTTTTAGGGAGGGAATAGGGGAAGCTATGTGGTAGTGGAAGAAATTATGGAAGTTCAAATGCCCCTCAAAATCTCATATTTGTATATATTTGATCCTAAAAAAGCACTTTCCTAGGATGTATTATATAAGGAACAAGCATGGCCCTAGGAGGTGTCCCTTATGCAAAGAAAGTGAAGAATCAAATTATCATCTCATAATGTCTAGAATTACATTCAAGAGGAGGGGAAACACTTGGTTTATTTTAACGGTACGAGCTTCCTTAACAAGTGCATAAAGATAAACCTAGACCTTACATTTGTGGAGGGGTTGGAGCATGGTCCACGAGTCTAGAACTTGGATAAAGAGTTAGGGGAGAAAGAACATGAAACTCCTCATAAAATTCAATTGCCAAATAAGAAGGCAATGGATGAACATGCAAGAGACCTGCAAAAGGAGAAAGAGGACAACTAAGGGAAAAAACTTGTAAGGAAAGGAGATATAGGGCTCATTATTCAATAAGAACACTCGGAAAGGTTTAGATGTTTAAAAACTTGTCCCTAGAGATTTTTTGGCTTTCAAGTTACTTTGAAATTGTTTACACCATGTTTGGGGGTGCTTCATGAGATTTGGGGTACATGGTGTATGTTCAGCCCGTGGATGGTATAAGATGGATTTGCACATGAGAGATGGCACATGATGGACTTACACATTGAAGATGTATTCCTTAGTGATTGCTTGACTTAATTTAGTGCTTTCTTAGCATTATTCTCTAGGGAATTTGATTTCTCTTGACAACTTCGGTGACGTCCTTCATAATGGCCACATGGAGATTATTGCTTTCTTGGAGAATGCCCTACTTAGGAGGAGTAGCATTGTGCATCTTGGAGGACATGATCATGCCCTAAAAACATGGGGTAGCTTGGAATCCTACATGGAAGCCTAGAGTTGGCTCAAGTATACCTAGTTTATGAGTGTTCATGTAAGGGGGAGTGGACCCGGTGAAGTAGACAAATTAAGAGGAGCATTGGAGTCCTTATGGGATTGCGATGGATGAGTGTGGACACATATTGTGTATCTACATCATCATAGAGTCCTTATTTTGTATGGAACCACCTTGGAGCTTGATATGTGTACCCTTTCCAAGTGTAGCATTCCACTTGTGTGAGACTACATATTATTATTGTAGGTTGCATGTAAGGGCATTAACCCACATATGTATTGTTGGTTTCCCTTACCTCTCATATATATACATGAAGAAGAAAAACATTCACTACTTATTCGTTCTTATACATATTATATTAGAGATGTAACTAGGAGGATCACACTAGTCATCCTCTCTCTCTCCCTCTCCCGTATCTTCTATTGTACTTGATATCTCACTCTCACTTGAATTCACTGGGGTTTCTTGAGATTATTGGAGTATCTTGAAGCCTAGGGTTAGGGTTTCATCCCTTAGAGATTTGGATATTGAGGCATTGATATGAAACCTAGGTTGTATTAGTGAATAAGAAGAAGAGGAGGAGACTTCTTGCCTTGGAGGACTTGCTTGAATGATTCATGCATGTTGGATCTAATTGGTTGAGTTAGGGTTTTCTTGGTTTTCCCTAGCTAGGGTTTTGGAGAGCTAGTGGATTGTACTAGTCTTGTGATAAGTCTATGGTATGTACATGAACTTCATATTATGAATATGAATGAAGTTTTCATCTATCCAATATTTGTGTAAATTACAAATTTGATTTTCAATTGTCTATGTTCTTCATGGTTTCTAATTTCCAACTCTATATGTCTTGTTAGGCATAAGTTAAGGATGATTATGTTAAGTTATATAACATCATGATTGAAGAATATAGGGTTGTTTTGTTGTTGCATTTGTTGCTATAAATAATGGTTTTCATATATATTTTATGCGTGATAAGATTGCCCTATTGGGTTGAAACTTATCAGAACGCTTTGGTGTCGCTTCTCTTGGATTGCCTAGAAGTTTGGGGTTGATAAGTATTAAAATATCATGATATGATAAAATAGAATATCTTAAACATGATGCAAAATGGCTCTTGAAAAGAGGCTCATGATGATATAGTCTTGAAAGAAATTCTTAATAACTATGCATCAAGGATTGAATCCTCGTGAACTAGCTCGATTTCTCCAAAAGTGATATGGGAGAGATGATTAAATACTACATGAATTTTTCAAGGGTTAATAAAAATAGTAAACTCATACACTTGCAACATAATCATCCAATGACTCAATTTCCCTTCCAACAAGGGTTTTTTTGACAATGTATTTCAAAGCCTAATGGTCAACATAGAATTGAAACTTTTACACTAGTATAAAGTAGTGGAACTTCTACATGACATGCACAATGCAGAGAGTTTCATGCTTGTTGGTGGTATAGTTTTTATCACCTACATCTAATTTCCTACTCACAAACTAGATCAGAGAATTGAAGTGATCATCATATGGTTATGTTGGGACTACTCTAATATTGATATTTGGAGCATTACTGTGGAGATGAAAAGATTTATATATCTTGAGTTGGATAAGAATCAACATATCAATGATTTTTCACTTCAAGTTATCGAAGACAACCTGGCCTAGTTATGTCCATTAGAGGTTCTTTAGTAACTAGGTAATGTGGGTGTAACCGTGGATGAACTTTTGAAGATAGCTTGTGTTCCCTATAAGAGTGAAAATTGCAAAATCATCAAATGGTGTAAGAATATGCATAATTGTTTGTTCTCATCGGGATAAATGTACAAACCTTACTAGAGATGATATGTCACACAAGCTTCCTAAAAAGAGAGAAGTGCAAGAATTTATCAAGGTTTAAGGAGACACCACAATCATGACAACACCATCATGAGTTGGATTTTAAATTTTGAGACCATATTGCATATGGATGTCCCTCAATATTTCATCGACATATGTGCTTCCTTATGACACTTTGGGATATTAATGTTAATGGAAACCAACTTGTTTCGCAGGGTATTTTCACAAATGGACATGTGAGTCAATGATTATATTGTCAAATAATAAGCTTTGTTTCTCGTAATGATGTATGGAGTGATAGAAGAATACTAGTTCATTATGTGAGTTATATTATAAAAATATTTCAAAAAATTTTAAAAAGTTGTTGTCTCACAAATTAAATTTCATTTTGATATTGTTGCAAAGTAGAACAACTATCAATGGAGAGCAACATTATTTTCCTTTTAAAAATTAGGGAAATATTGCAACATTCTTTAGTGTGTCACCATATAATATAGCATCTTTTTTTATCCATATTAGATTTAGAACAAAACGAAATAACACAACATTGCAGAGATAATACAAGATATTGTATTGAAAGCATATTGTTACAATGAAAATCAAATTATATTAATGAATCAAATGGTAAAAAACATTACAATGTACATAGAAATGCAAAGTGGTTATAATGGAGATAACTTATCTCTCATAAGTGATAACACAGTTGCAATCATTCATAAAACTCCCATAACATGGGGTTAAAGCTACAATTGATCTTAGTGCCAAAAACCATAAGATCCAAAGAGGTGGAAAAAGGAATGTGGGTTGTAAATCCTTAAATGAGAAAATGAGACTAATTAAGAGATACACCTCTCTCTATCCCTATTGTATTATGAGGGAAAGTATGAGAAGTTATCAATAGATCCTTACATAAAGCAACATATATTATAGCATCATATATAAGCACACATAGGGACACATGGAAACATACACAAGTAATGGGAGAACCATCAAATACACTTTATTATGTAGATAGAACAACCTCTCTCTCTCGGTTACATAGCCATACACACAAACGCATATATATAAGCATGTCATTTGGTTACATGTCAGTTATAGTTCTTAACTACCTTGTCAGTTGACTCTAATAGTTTGTTCGACCGAATTCCCTATCTGACTTCTGCAATCGACTTGGCTGGTCGATTGAAGGGTATAGTTGGCAGAGCCAACAAGCCCCTACAACATCTCCCCCCCCTCCCCCTCCCCCCCCCCAATTCCTTTCCCGTCTGGAGCAAGGGGGAGTGTAGCTATTACATTTGAGAAAAAAATAACAGAATCTGCTAGCACCCTCGAAGAGGTTTTCACCAGTAGGTTGCATCATATTTGAAAATAGAGAGAGAAATACAATCTTAAGAATGAGAAAGGAGTAGTATATTATATTGAGAAGAAGAAGGATTATGATGTCGACTAGTGCTAAAGTCTTCAAACTGGATTTTATACTTGACTTCTCAAAAAAGTTCTTCAAAGTTGGCCAGTGCTTCAAAAATTACTTAAGTGTCGATTTCCTGATCGTGGGGTTTTTTATGGTTTCTCTGTTTTCCCAATTGTTTCTTCGGGAATTGTCCATTCATGCATCTTTTCGTTTGGTGGAAGAGGTGTTGTTTTCATTTCCACATGGGATTCATATATTCCTTCGACAGTAATCTCTGGAGTCCTTGACTAGTGGCTAGTAGTCGGAAAGTTCGACTCAGATATTGCAGGGTTGAAGAACTGGAACTTCTGTCGATATGTCGATGTGCCCCCCAACTGTTATGTGGGTTGTTGTGGAAACCCTTCAAATGTTCTCTAATAGATGGTCAGAGTTGTTTATTGCAAGTACTGTGAAAACATTTTCCATTCTTTGATGGATTATTGTGCCTCTATCCCCACTAACTTCAGCGTTCCCAAAAAGTCTAGTTTGTTCGTCAGATAAGCTTCCTGCACTGCAATCGACTCTGGGTTGAAGTTTTGTTCAGCTTCCTAAGTTTTATATTTGACTTGGTTGAGTTGTTTGATGGATTTATCTATTTCCACTTGAGCCTTGCTTGCTTCTTTCAACCATTCCCTTTCTGGCTTGGATAATTCTTCCTCAACTGACCTTTATTTTGCAATATGATTGGATATAGCCGATTTATACTTTGCGTCAATGGTGAGTACTAGTGTTTTTCTCAGGTCGACAATCATAGTCTTTCGTGATTTTAGTTTCTTGTAAGTGGTGGAAAAATGCGATGGCCAATTTTTTAGTATTGTGTTTAAGGTAGTTGTCTGTGAGGTGATGACTTCCAGTTGTTGTTGCAACTCTTTGAATTTTCCATACTCATATTGAAGGATTGTTGTTGTTTGATAGGCCATTACATCATGATTGTTCCTGACTATTTGATTATGTAGTTTCCTGATTTGTTTGTTTGCTTACTTAAGGTGTTGGATTTCCAGTTGATTTTTTACACCTGTATTGATGACAACTTCGATCAGTCCTTTGATTGTTGCTAATGGGTCTAGTTCTTATGTCGGTTTTTCTAATCCCAATTTCTTTTTGGTGAGTAGCACACACTTTTTCGTATTTTTTTCTCCTTATTTCTCCTTCCTATGAGTCGAGCACCATCTCTCATGGCCCTCTACATCTATTAGTCACTTCTTTTGCGAATTCAATGTATAAGTCGAGAATTTGCTCATTGGATGCTACTGTTGGGTTGAACAGTGTTTCTGCAGTTAGTTATGGTGACCCGACTAGCTTAAATGTTGTGAAAGTAATTGTTTTTGAAGTGTTTTTCTTCCTATGGATTGTCTTCTTCTTCTTATTCTTTGTTGTGTTTTCCATATTTTGTTGTTCTTGATTCTTATTGGTTTCCTTTTCTTATTATGTATCCTCATCATTTCCTTTATGCAATTGATCTCAATTTCCCATATTCTCCTCATTATTTTCCCATGTTTCTTGTTGTGTGTGAGGATCGTTCCTACCATCCTATCCAGTATTACCTTGACCTGCTGCATCATTATGGTCTTTGTTGTCACTCTACTCAAGGCGTCTAACTGGTCTTTGTGAGGGCTTCCTGAAGGAGGGTTTTCTAGTGGAGTACTTACATTCTTAGGAAACCCTATGTTGACATTATTATATTCTTTTTCTTTTTCTTTGTCATGGGTAGTCAAGTTCTTAGGTTCAATCAGTTTCTCTAGATGGCCTTTCTCTGTTTCTTCATTGTATTTCCCTAGAGGGTCTGAACCGCCTGATGGCACTATGATAGGCTCTGCGTTCAATGATTTCTACGTGGGGGTAGTGTGTTCTATCCCATAAATATTTGTGTTTGCCTCTCCTTTTGTATTTGTTTGCATGCCTACTACTATATATGTGTCAGGATGGGCTGACCAATGTTCTTTGCTTCGGTTAGTTTCTTGTTGGATCAAGTAGAGTGGATTCGACTCGACTACAGTATGCTTCTTTCCATTTCCATTTTGTATGACCATGAGTTCCTTGCACTTTCCTGATTGTTACTATTGGGAGGGGAATCTAAAATAGTTTATTCAAATGATACCTATCAACACCCTTTTGTTGATATCTTTTTAAGTTTGAATGCCTCATTTTTTGTTGTTTTTTCTTCAATTATTGGTGTGGGTTCGATTGGGGGTGAATCCCTTGTAATGTCAATTGTGCTTGCCCTTCTTCCCTGCCTCTTTGGAATAGGTTTTATGCTGGGGTCGAGTCTACTTGTATTTGGTCGACATGTTGTTGTAGCAATCATATGACATGTGTTATCTTCTTGATGGTATTCTATCCTTTGATTTTTTTCTTTTCTTGTCTTGACCTACTTATCTAGGGATCCTTTGGTTTTCTTTGCTTTAGAGCAATTCTCATTTAAGGTTTCCATTGCTTCCTTGAATTGTGGTCCCATGCTCAACTTCAAAAAATTTCTTGTGACAACTTTCTCCTGTTAGGTCTGTTTTTCTTTTAGTCGGGCCTATTCAGCTAACTTATTTGTGAAAGAAGCAATTTTTCTATCATTATGGGGTCATTGAAATCTAGACCGATATCTTATTGGAACATCTCTCTCTAAATCATGTCTACATCCTCTGGGGATGACTCTATGTCAATAGCTTGTTTTCCTTTGGCTACTCTTTCTTGTTTCTTCCTCTTCATTGATGTATGCTTGACTGGAGTGCCTCCATCCATGTCTAGGTTTAGAACAAATGGAATTGTGTAGAGGGTTGCTTCTCTTTATTCCTCATGTTATGCATCTGTCAAGGGTGTTAAAAATTTTTATTTGTCACTTAGCACCTATGGTGGGATCTGTGTTTCAAATCCTTGTTTGTCGAGCTCTTGAAATATTTACAGCTTCATTAGCTAGTACTCTAGTTATATTTGTGTTATCCCCCACTGACTCCAAACCAGAGCTTGGTGTTGTCGATACTTAATTGAATGTGGGAACTTGGTGGTAAATCTCGTCGGAATTTATGTTTGACTCTCCACTTGTGTGATATATTTTACAGATTTTTGACCTAGCTTTTGAACATTACCTCAGTCGACAGGGAGTCTAATGACTCGACTGCTCCTAGTGCAAAACTGTCATAATTGTCCATGGCCATAATATGCCTTAACATGAATGTGAGCTCCTCGACCCAGATAATTTGACTCATGGCGATCCATATTAGAAAGGATGGGAATTTAATAGCTCACCCATTTTCTTAGAACTCCCTACAGTTTCTCTTAATTGTGGTAGCTAAGTACTCATCTCAGTCGAATTTCGCATTCGACTGAAGGATCTGGCCAATGGTTTCCAACATAGTAAGCTTCACATTTGATGCTCAATCAATGGTTGTCAAGCATAGTGAGACTATCACACACGTCCATTTCGTCGTGAACTTGGTTACCCTATTGATTGGCATGCCCTTTGGGTTCTTTGTTGAGGTTCCTCCTGTGAGGAACTGAATCCAATCATTGTATTTTAGGGTTTTTGGGACCGGGGTACCCCTATGTGGAATTCTAGTGAACCGATGTATCATTCCTTTAGCAATTCCGAATGGGAATTCTAGCCATAAGTTCCCATTATGGCATCAATGGACCAGAAACCTCACAGCTTCTTCTTTCCAACCACCGAAGTCTGCGACCTGTGGTGCACCTAGAAAGTGTCAGATGCGAGCCATTTCCAAGAAATTTGTCTCTTCCTTGCATGTTCCAACTTCCATTCCCCACATGGTGAAGTTATGTCAATGTCTCGACCAATCAATATCCTTTATCCTAACTCTGCGAATATTTTTCATATAGGCCTCCAGTTATGTTGCCCTAGCTCTATCGAACTTGGATTTTGTTCTTGGTTCAACCAAGGAATATTTGACTTGGCCTCTCATCATTGGCATGGTTGTGGTTCCGAGTTGGTCGGATCGATATTTTAGGTTATAAAGCTCTGGAGTTGAATGTGAGGCTACAATTTCTATGCTATGAGTACTCAAGTGCTCAGGGGTGAACAATAATGAGATGAAGTCATATGTCTCCTCTAAATTTATAGATGGGAGGTAGGTTGGCGACTTTAATTTGTCCAGCGGTTTCATTAACTCACATGCATCGATGGTAATGTCATGCATAAATGCTTGTACATGTGAAGGGACAGTTGTGTCGACGACGATGTGGTGATCAAACTCATCCCATCGGGCATTAATTGTGTCAACATACTCTCGGTGGCTAGTTGTTTCGACTAAGTTTATTTTCTTTTCTCGAGGAATTTTCTCGACTCGGTCGAATTTTGTTATTTTATTTTCTTATGTGATCTAGTCAGGTCGGTTCTTCCATTCAATCGAGAACCTCTAGTCGAATCGTCCGACCAAGTTGGTTTTCTTTCTTTTGTCGACTTGATTGATGTTTGGCCTTCTGAAGCTGTGTTCTCTTTGTTGAATTGTTTGAATATGATCACGCTCACTTGAATTATGATTTCCATGCTCGTTTTCTTTATATTTATCTTGCTCGCTTGATCTATAGAATTCACGCTTACTTGATTGAGGCATTTCACATTCAATTGAATGAAGTACTTATCTTTCGCAGGATTGATTGGTTCATTTGTTTAAGAGATGGTGCAAGTCTTTCCTTGGTGTTGAGCTTGGTCTGGGTTTCTGCGTTTCTTCTCTGAATGACTTTGGTGATGACTAAGGGCTTTGTTCTC
Organism: Picea engelmannii; assembly: GCA_009831015.1. Taxonomy (NCBI): domain Eukaryota; kingdom Viridiplantae; phylum Streptophyta; class Pinopsida; order Pinales; family Pinaceae; genus Picea; species Picea engelmannii. The sequence continues at coordinate 691,596 of ML781996.1, forward strand.
TTCTCATATTTAAGTATGACAGGATTGAATGAATGCTTTTGGTGGTTCGAGTCGGTCATATAGCTTATAATCATCAAACTATTTTCTACGTAATTTTGACAACCGACTTGTTTATTGCTTTCTTTATTCCTCTTTTGTTTTTCTTAATATTTATTTTACTTTTATTTCTTATCTTATTTTTATTTTATTTTATTTTGTCTTTTCTTTATTTATTCTTTTATTCTTGACTTTGACTTGGGACTCTCTGAAGGGTTTTTGACCTAGTTGGATCTTGTTGGCACCCTCGAAGAGGTTTTCACCAGTAGGTCATGAGAATGATAAGTATTGTATTTCTTTAGATGGGTCCCATTAACTAATTTATGAAAGGGGTGCCCTTCCAAAGTCCTTAGTTTCACTCCTCTCGATGGTTGGATGTCCTCGACCACATAAGGACCCAACCAAGTAGTTTATAGTTTTCATGGCTTGCCCTTTATCCAACTGTCATATAGTAGTACCAAATATCATGCGTTGATATCTTTCTTTTTTATGTGTCGGTCATGCAAATATTTTTGTTAATTCTTTTGAGTCTCTTGATATTGTTGTGCAAGCATATTTTCTTCCTCTAACTAGTTCAACTAGTAGAATTGTTGTCTTGTGTTGAGAATATGGTCGAATTCAAGGACGAATGAATTTGCATAGAAGTGTAGTGGAATTGCAACTTCTTGAACATATAAGAGCTTAAATGGCATTTGGATAATCGGTCTTTTGTTTGATGTTATATAACCCCACAATACCGTTGGGACCTTTCATCCCAATCCTCCCTATCAAGTCCACATAATTTTGTTAAACCTTTATGCAATGTTTTGTTGAACAACTTGACAGATTTGTTGGAGTGTGGATGATGGGAAGTCGTCTTCTTGTGGTTAATCATGAACTTTTAAGTAATACTTCAATCGTGTCATTGACAAAATGAGTTCCTTGATTGTTGATTATTGTTAAGGGGTAGCCAAATCCGTTTACTATATTTTCATAGATGAATTTGGTCACACTTTCCTTTGTGCAATTTTTGGTTGGTTATGTCTCTTCCCAGTTAGTTAGATATTCAATTGTTATGATGATGCATTTCGCCCCAGTTCTTTTTTCTCTTTTTGGGAAGGGACCGACGAAGTCGATAACCCAAATTTCAAATGGTAAACTAGGATTTATCGAATATAAAGGCATTTCATTTTTCCACAAGGGTCGACCCCTCCTCTGACATTTATCATACTTCTTCACCTATCTCGACAGTCCTTGTGTAAGGTTGGTCACTAAAGACCGGCTTGAAGGATATTTTTGGTTATCGTGTTGGCTTGGAAATGACCTCCCAATGGGATTGCATGCACTTCATTGATAATATCCTGACGTTCATGTTCCAATGCGCATATTTGCAAAATATTATCATTGCTTAGCTTGTAGAGATATCCATTCATGAGAGTGAATGGTGTTGCTTTCAATTCTAGGATCTTTATTTTTTATGGATGGGAGATCTTCAGGGGCCTTCCCTTCTTCTAAAAATGTTGTGATTTCTTCAAATTCCTTAGGGGCGGCTTCGACCTGAAATAGGTGTGTATCCGGTAAGTTGTCTTCTATCCTAGTTGGGTCTTCTCCCGTCTCAAGTCGAGATAGATAGTCTGGGAGAACATTATTTTTTCCTGGTCAGACTACTACTTCAAAGTTGAAATCTTGGAATAGTAGTAGCCATCAATAGATTTTTCCTTGATGGACCACTTTATTTACTAAATACTTAAGTGTCTGATGGTTCGTGAAGAAGATCAATTGGTTCGCCAGTATGTAATGTCAGAATTTTTGAAGGGAAAAAATAATGGCTAGAGCCTCCCGCTTTGTCGTCGAATAATTTATTTCCACTTTATTCAGTTTTTGACCGATGTATGCATTTGGGTGATCGACCATGTTGTCATATGGTTGGGCTAGGACTGAGCTAACAATGATGTCAAATGCATCAACATGGACATGGAACTTTCATCAACAGTCTGGAAATCTTAATATAGGTGCTTCTACAAATTTTATTTTTAAGAGCTAAAAAGATTCATTGCATTCTTGACTCCATTGGAACTCGACTTCTTTCTTCAACAACTCGTCGATGGGGAAAGTTATGTCAGAGTATTGTTGGATAATTTTTTGGTAATATCTAGTATACCCAAGGAAGATTTTGATTTTCTTATGATTGATTGGTGGTTTCAGGTTGAGAATAACTTTCATCTTGGTCATGTCAACCTTGATTCCATCTTTACATACAATGTGACCTAATAGAATGCCTATAGTTGTGGAAAAGATGCATTTTTTTTATATTTAGGGTTGTCTACATCTTTCCAACATCATTCGTAACCATTGGATGTGATATTTTAGTAGGATTTAAATGATCCAATCATCAAAGTACATAGCCATTATTTGGTAAATGTATTCTTGAAATGCTTTGACCAATATCCAAGAAAATATTGTTGGGGAATTTTTCAACCCGAATGACATAACTCTATATGAAAATGACTCAAAATCAGAAACAAATGTTGTTTTCCCATGATATTTTTTTGCAATAAATACTTGATTGTAGCTCGAGAAGCCATCTGTGAAAGAATAGCATTTGTGTCCGGCAACTTTATTAATGATTTCATCGACGAATGACGTTAGGAATGGATCAGTTACTGTAGGCTTGTTCAACCCTCAAAAGTCGACACATATTCTAAGTTTCTTGGATTTATGTTTTTTGGTTTGCACGACCATCGAGCTTGTCCATTCTTACTTATCGATAGGATATATGATGCGAGCAGCTAACATTGCGGCTATCTCTTTTTGGACTATGGGATTATATGGGATCAAGCTTTTTGATGAGCTTGGCCCCAGGGATGAGGTCGATTTTAATCTCCCTTGTCTCTTGCACCAATCCTTTCAGGTCTTTATAATCACGTGCAAAACATCCTGATATCCTCGCAATAGGCCGACTATCTCTATGGTTTATTTGTTGGACCAATATTCGCTTATTCTGACCATTTTAGTTCGACCATCTATTGAGATGTCGAACTCCTTAGTTTTGATTTATGTGTCCATCCACTCGGGTGCTTTAGATTCATCTAATTAGTGTTCTCCTTCTACAACCTTATTATAGCTTAGGGGGAAGTCATGTTTTTCTATGTCTTCCTTGTCTTCTTTTTCTTCCTTAGACATTGAGAAAATTGTTTTTACATAATTATGTACTCCTGGATGAATTTTCTTCCATTGAAATCTTTTCCCTAGAAAACTTATGTTTTCCATGTCTATTCGACGAGTCGTTATACTATATGGATTTTGTGTCAACGCAAAATTGCAAGTCGAAGTCGATCCCATGTAGACTTTTGCTTTGCCTCTTTTTTTTAATTTGGTCGAGATTTGGTTTTTTGAGAAAATGTTTGATTTCTTCTGTGGCCTATCGCAAATGTGCCTCCTTGGGGATGAATTCAAAATCTATCATGAAATTTTATTTGATTTCATTTCAATTGAACATGTGGCCACACTCTTCCTCAATTTTATACCACTTATGTGGTATATCATCCAGTGTGTTTGGTAACATGTGTGTCCATACCCTTTCATCCTAGTAGCCTACTCTTCTCCACTCATTCTCACATTGGTGAATGCGAGCAACTGGGTCGAACCCGGGTTTAAAAGTTAGGATGTTGACATGTGCTGACAATTTCATTCCGCCAAATCTTTCAACGAAATACAAGGTATCGGTGTTCCACGTTTGCAGTCATGGTGCATGGGTTTCCCACCATTGAGCTTCCTGGTCGGTGAAGGATTCTACTAAAATTTGCACCCTCCCCTGTTCTCTGACTAATTTGGATACTTCGTCGAAATGAGTTGTCTGGGAAATTATTTCACTAAATTGTAGGGGAGATCTCATTCATGTGTTAGCCGGGATGAGTGTTGGTGTTTGTTTTATCTTTTTTCGAGCACGATAGGGACTACTTGTATTGAAAATCATGTTCTCGATCGCTTTATTGGGATTTCCTCTATCAACCAACACTCCTTAGTTTGAGCTTCACAATTCTCAATTCTC